>OZ012740.1:437829837-437887337 GCA_963859935.3 Lathyrus sativus | reverse complement strand
AGAATAACTACTAGTTAAGTTTTGTTAATTCCCCTAAATTATGAAGTGTGTATGTGACTAGCAATTGTTTCTACTTATGGGCAACAATGCATGTATGCAACTGGAATAACTCTGCTCTCATGATATCTTTGCATTCACAAATTGAAACCTCATTCACACCCTCTTGCAATAATAATAATAATAATAATAATAATAATAATAATAATAATAATAATAATAATAATAATAATAATAATAATAATAATAATAACAATAATAACAATAATAATAAAAAAAACAAAAATAACAACAATAGCAACAGAAACAAAAATTGAAATATCACAAAAATTAAAAGTTAGGGGTTACAACTTACATACATATGAATGAATAGTGCATTCTAGAAAGTTAGGGTTTCAAATTTGCAGTGAGGGGTTTGATTTCTTGACGGTGAAAAGTACGATTTATGGGTTTTATGTGAAGAATTTGATTTTGTCGAAGAAATTTCTAGATTTGTGAGAAGAGTTTAAAAAAGGGGTTTGTTTGCTTAATGAAGGGTTTGTAGTGAAGAAGGGTTTGTAGTGAGAGAAAGGTTTGTAGTGAAGATTGAGTTTGTGGTGAAGAGAAGAAGAATCTGCTATGAAGTCGCGTGAAGAAGAGATTGAGAAGAAGAAAAAGGGTTTGCGTTTTATGAATATGAATGATGAGTTTAATTTTTCTTCTTCTTTCTGAAATTAAGTGATATGAAGGGTACTAGGTTTGATTCCCGCCTAGCACACATTGGAATTTAATTTGTTAAAAGTAAATAAAACTTCTTATATCAGGTGGGCGACATCTGAATTAATAAATATCTTTCTTAAGCAGTGACCCGGTGAAGATTATAGGACTGTAACTGCAATTGACCCAATGAAAACGAGCGTGACTCGGTCTGTTCACCAGTCATACCAATGAACCAGTGGATATCTTGATCCGTCAGGTTGATCTTTTTATGTTTATTTTTTGGCTTAATTATAATTTAATTACAATTTTTTGTTCTCCTCTTTTTATTTTTTTAAAAATTTTGGTCCTCCTATTTTCTTAAAAAACTTTTAGTGCCTCTATTTTAAAATCTAATTTTATTAATATTTATAATTATATTAATTATTTATAATAATATAATAATGTTAAAATTACAAAAATTAAAGTTTGTTTTAAAAATCGAACACGTGACCTTACAAAATGACTAGGGTTATAGTTTCATCAATTACACCATGAATTCTTTGATCTTTAATTTTGTCAAAGAGAATTATATATTCTATAATTGCAACATTTCTCTCTAATATATTCTCACTAAACTTATTTATTATTAATCATATAACATAATAATATAATAAATTAAAAATTTTAAAGAATTAAGTATACCATATAATAACTATAAATTAATAAAAGTTTTGAAAAACAAAATTCATGTTATCAAAGAAAAATGAAACTATATATATATATATATATATATATATATATATATATATATATATATATATATATATATATATATATATATATATATATATATATATATATATATATATATATATATATATATATATATATATATATATATATATATATATATATATATATATATATATATATATATATATATATATATATATATATATATATATATATATATATATATATATATATATATATATATATATATATATATATATATATATTTGTATTATTTTCAATATGAATCTCATTATTTGAAAATAAAAATTATGTTACCAAAGAAAGATGGAATTCAATTTTCACGTTATTTTCAGTATATGTCTCATTATTGTTTTTAAAAATCAGTTACATTATTTTTACTAACTTTTTAATAATAGAATATTTTTAATTATTTATATAGATCATAATATTTGTTTATGTTCTATAATAATTTATGAAATTATTATAGAATTTAACTGAAATGCACTGATAGTGTAAAATGATTTTATACATTCAGTTAATCATAGACGTTGGATGTTGGGAAAATTTAACTTTTATTTTAACCACTTGTAAAGTAAAAGTAATGCAAACGTATGATGGTGATAAATTGACCGTATAAAACTTTTTACATTGATATTGCATAGTAATTAATCTCATTATTATATCATATAATTACTTTTCTAATTGTTAATTAATGAGAATCAACAATTTATTATGTTTCGAAGTTGAAATTTTATTTAAGATTGTTATTAAACTTAATTGTATGAATAAATTTATAGATTTTTTAGTTATGTTTTTTAATTTGTATAAAATGAATTAGAAGTCATGTGTTTAGACCACTGACCCGCTGATCTGATTAGTAACCCAATAATCCAATAGCTTGACTGGACCAACGGCAAACTCAGATTTTAAAATCATGTTCATAAGTCAGTTATAAACACATATAATTAAGAAATTTAATATGAATTGTATATTATTATTTTTAAACTTTACTAAGTCAGTTTTAAATATAACCAACCTAACAAAGTTACAAATATTTACGAAACTGCCACTGCATTACTTTTTAAGTGAGATGGTTGGTGAACGATTTAACAACCTCTACTATAAAGATATTTGTGTACTTGTGATAGGGTTATAGAAAAATTATGTATAGAATTGTATTATTCGTGTACTAAATTAAAACACTACATCAAGGCTTTTGATGTCTTTGTAGCTTTTCATTATATATACAATGAAGTTATTATTATTATTATTATTATTATTATTATTATTATTATTATTATTATTATTATTATTATTATTATTATTATTATTATTATTATTATTATTATTATTATTATTATTATTATTATTATTATTATTATTATTATTATTATTGCAAGAGGGTATGAATGAGGTATCAATTTATGACTGCGGAGATATCATGAGAGCAGAGTTATTCCAATTGCATACATACATTGTTGCCCATAAGTAGAAACAATTGTTAGTCACAGACACACTTCATAATTTAGGGGAATTAACAAAAACTTAACTAGTAGTTATTCTATTCTATTCTAACATTTAATTTCATGCATATTATATACTCTAATGATTATATATGTGTAACTCTAATGATTAAATTTGGTTATTTTAGACAAAAAAGGTTGATTTGGAGAACACACTTGTTGAAGACCAGAGACAACCCAAGGATGAAGGGGATTCATATCTATCAACACATGTATAGTTATTCAATAATTGTTTTTGACTCTATTATCATTACTAGTTCATAGCCAGTTGGCCCCTATTTTGTGGTTCGCTTACATATCTGATAATGTTATATTAGACCAGGAGGTGTATATAAATGGTCTGAATCCTCACTCTCCTCATGAACCATCTCAGCCTAGTCTTTCTTGTTTTCACAACTAAAAACCTCTCCTAAAGTCTCTTGGGGAAGTACCTTTGTCTAGTCCATCTCACTCCTTAATTTTTTCACTAAATTAAAACTCAATATCCTCAAAGCTACCCTCACTTGCAACATAATCCTCGTCAATACTAACATCTTCAACAACACCATTTGCACTTTTAAAACCAGTGCATTGTACATCATCTTCACCATCACCCTCAATGTTAGCATCTAGTTCACTGTCATCTACTACATCATAGCCTACAACATCTTTTGAAAATTGCAATACATTGTGATCATTGTTCAAGGGTTTAAGACCATGAGAAAAGCTATATGAAGGGTTCCAATACCACAAGCACTTTATATTTGTGCAACCCTCACTGTGAATCATAGCTTCTAATTCCATGTATGACATATAATCGATATCCCAACTCCAATTCATCTCAGTAACTTCCACATCTACATACCACTTAACAAGTGTCTCAACTAATTTTCTCCTATGATGTATTCTCAACCTAATATTATTAGACTTAGTTGGCTTGAGAAAAATTGACATAAAAAGATTCAAATTAACTGAAAAGCACAACTGGTACCACAAGTGTACATAAACAAAACAAAACTACCGGGACCACAAGAATACATAAACATACCAAAAGCATAGTGGGGAACT
Source organism: Lathyrus sativus (assembly GCA_963859935.3). Classification (NCBI taxonomy): domain Eukaryota; kingdom Viridiplantae; phylum Streptophyta; class Magnoliopsida; order Fabales; family Fabaceae; genus Lathyrus; species Lathyrus sativus. The sequence continues at coordinate 437,883,336 of OZ012740.1, read as the reverse complement.
AACACTTGTAAAAGGATAAAGAAATATATCTTACACAATATTTGACCTCTTCATTTATCTCCTTTTGAGATCATGAGTTTGTCATCTTCGTAAAATCACAAGAACCTTGATACCCAACTTCACAAAATGGAGACTTTGAAACCCGGCTTCATAATTACCACAAATTTACTTACACACTTGAACAATTTGGAAGCTGCTAAAGGATGGGTGTGAATGGGTGATTAGGGATTTAGAAGCTACTGAATCCAGTTTCTCTCCTTTTGACCTTTTCTTTCTTTTTCAATTTTTTATAACAATTAAAAAGTATTTTCTTTATTTAAAAAATGTTTTGAATATTTTGTTAATTAAAATATTGAATTGTTTTTAAAAATATTCTGAATGGATGACATAGATCCAAGGTTAAGTTGCCACCTCATCAATGAAGATGACACATAAGCAAAATTGGATAGGGGGCCACAAAAATCCTAAGGTCATCAAAATTAAGGGACCAGAGTAGCTGGTTTTGTAATAGGGGGACCAATTATTTAAAACGTCCAAACTAGGAGGATCAAAAGTGTATTTAAGTCTAGTTTATTTCAATTTTGAAAAAGGTAAATCATGAAAGGTCACTATTGATGAAAGTCCATTACTTGAAGCATCTTTGATAGAAACTTGAACGGAAAGCCTACTTTCACCTATTTTTTGGTATAACTTGACTAACAAATGATCCCAACAAATACTACTCTTGAATATTGTTAGTTTTGCAGGATTTTGCAAATGAATACAACCGTGGCAAGCATAGAAAATCCATACCCTGCAACTTTCGCATAGCGAACAAACACATCACATAACGAAGGTCGCTACGTGAAGATGAAGTGAGCAACATCGAACAGAAATAGAAGAAAAAAGTCCCAAGTTCACTTGAAGCGAGAAGAAGCAAGGAACTTTCGCATTGTGCGACAGGGCTTCGCAACGTGAAAGTTGCGACGCGGGCCAAAGCGAACTAAAACAGAATAAAACAGAATCAAATTCCATCCAGTTCGCTTGAAGTGGGAAGAAGCGAGGACATTTCACATCACGAGACAGGGCTTTGCATCGCGAAGGTCGCAACGCGAAATAAGGCGAACTAAAACAGAATGAGACAGAATCAAATCTAGGCAGTTTGCTTGAAGCGATGCAGCAGCGAAGAAAACTTTGATATGCGACCAATACTTCGCATAGCAAAGTGTGGAGGTTTCCAAATGCAGTTTGAAAACTCTTAACAACTAAGGAAGCTGACTTCGCTATGAGACTAAATACTTCGCATAGCGAAAGTCCTCATACTCAACTAGTATAAAAGGGCATGCAGCAGAGGGTTGGAAGATATCAATTTTTTAGTTTTTAGTTGTAATACGGATAAAGATTAATTCTCAATAGGAAGAAGAGTGTGAAGAGAATCAAGTTGGATTTGCATCAAGAACTGAGAGATCATGCTTGATACAAATTCATCTCCAATTCTTCCTTTTTGTACAAGCTACCATGACAATGGATAGCTAAAGCTCTTCTCTTGTTAGGATTGAAAGGATACCACCATAATCGTATGTATTATCATTATTTTCTTCTTTTATGAAATCTTGTTATTCACAATTGTCGATTTAATCTTTGTTTATCATTGTAAAACCAATTGAGTACGAATTGTGATTGAAAAAAATACGTACGTATTAAAGCTAAGGATTATCATCAGTTAAACACTTCGTTCTAGACATAAAACTAAGGGTTTAACTGTCATAAACGAAATATAATGTGATTATTTAGTTTACTCGATTGAGAAATCATCGATTAAACTAAACCAATTGAATTCTCAACAAGCATATAGACATATATGTTGTTGTGAGGGAATTCAATGAAGATAATATGAACAAAAAGATTCTTTAAAGAAGTATCGACTGAAAGCATACGTGCACGGTGGTGGAATTTCAATCCTAATAAGATCTTTATCATTTAAACCTTGTTTTCATATAGTTTAAATTTTATTTGTTGTTACTTTAAAACAAATCAAACCTACAAACTTTACTTCAAAAAATATCAATTGTTGTAACATTGATAACATCGTGTCGGTCTCCGTGGATATGATATTCAATACTTTCTTTTGATTTACTCAACATCAAAATGACGCCGTTGTCGGGGACTGGCGTTTAGATTTAAGAACATATCAACTATTGATATCTTTTTAAGTTGTATATTTGTTAAAAGATTGTATATATCTTTTCTCTTCTAATTATCTTACATTCTCTTACCATTGTATTGGCTAGAAATTGCAATCTTTGTGTATGTGAGGTACAAAACTGGAACAATTGATACCTTTTAATCCTGAAATCAAAAGGGCAATCCGAAGAAACAAAAGACAAACAATGAAACAGAAAAATCTAGCCAAACAAAGATCTCAAAAAGAAGGAGTTTCCACCTCAACAACTCCCACAAAAGAAATCATGGCAGAAGGTGGACCCGAAATTATAAATGGAGGACCATGTCAAAGCAGTCCTAGACGGCTGACTCGTCTCACCAATAATCCAACCAACCGACAAGATGAAATGAAAACAGGATTGCTCCAAATCATGTATGCTAACCCCTTTGCAGGCCTAGATCATGAAGATCCGTACAATCACCTCACTAAGTTCTACGAATTAGCTGGTACATTGGGAGCACCAGCAGTAGAGGAAGAAGCAGTATTCATGTGATTGTTTTCACACTCACTAATTGGCAAAGCAAAAGATTGGTATCTGGACCAACCCACTCAAACCATGATCAATTATAATGTCTTAGAGGAAAACTTTCTAAATTGGTTCTTCCCACATAAAAGATTCATGGATGCCAAAACATCAATAGCCACATTTGCTCAAAGTTCAACAGAAACCCTGTGTGAAGCATGGGAGCGTTATAAGTCTATACTAAGGAAATGTCCAAATCATGGTTTTAATGAACTTACACAAATCCACATCTTCCGCAATGGATTACAACCGCAACCAAACCTTCTACTAGATACAACTGTCGGTGGTTTGTTATTATCTAAAAGTGCAAAAGAAGCAATATCTATCATTAACCGTATAGCTCTCAATGACCATCAAATTCAGTATAATAGAAGCACTGCACAAAGAAAACCAAGACTATTAGAGTTAGGACCAAACAATGCAATACTCGCACAAAATAAAATGCTCACTCAAACAGTGGAAGAATTAGCCAAGCAGCTGTCCAAACTTCCACAACAGCTCAAGGAAATGTACGGTTCGGTCAACAAACCACAACAAGTAGCTGTGTGCGAGCTATGCACATGTGACCATCCAACAGGTTTTTGCCCTCCAATGAATGAAGAAGTAAATTATATGGGTAACCAACAAAAATCAGCATCATACCAAGGAAATCCAAATTACCAGCACGGAAATAACAACAGTTATGGTCAAGGCTGGAGACAAGAAGCTGGAGCTTCAAACAAACCCAACTAATATCAAAATTTTCACCAATAGCCGCAACATACAACTCAGACGGACATAACCTCCAAACTCGAAGAAACCTTGAACCAATTCATGCAACTATCCATCACAAATCAAAAAAATATTGAAGTCTCAATAAGTAACTTGGAAACACAGGTTGGACAGATTGCAAAACAACTAGCAGATCAACAAAGGGGGGCCTTCACAACCACTCTGCAAAGAAATCCAAAAGAACAATGTAAAGCAATAGTAACATGAAGTGGTAAGGTAATCAACCCAGAAGCAAGAAGTGATGATCGAAAGGAAAGGATCCTTGATGAAAAAGAAAAAAAAATGAGGGAGAGAAAAAGGAGAGGGAAAAAGAAAAGAAACAAGAAGTAGTTGAAAAGAAAACGAATGAATGTTATGAACAGAGAAAGCGGAAAGAAGGAAAAGGTGAAATGATCACTCCACCAGCACAAAATCTACCATACCCTCATGCTCCAACCAAAAAGGATAAAGAAAGGAAATACGCTCGATTTTAGGATATTTTCAAGCGGTTGCAAATAAATATTCCTTTTGCGGAGGCACTTGAACAAATGCCTACGTATGCACGATTTATGAAAGAAATTCTCACCAAAAAGAGAAGAATTTCTGATGAAGAAACTGAAGGTGAGAAAAACACTTAGAAGGGGGGTTGAATAAGAGTTTTAAGAAATATGGCAATAAAAACAACTCAAGATTTTTATCCTGGTTCGTTGAACTCAACTACTCCAGTCCACCTTATCAAAGATGATTTGCCTTTCTCCACAAGGACTTAATCCACTATTGATCAACTGATTACAATAGAAAGCACTAAGAACAACTTTCTTAGTCTTCTCAAGAACTACTGACCATACCTTGGTCTTCTTAAGGAACTTCTTACAAATTAATGTAAACTAACAAGTGTTTGAATGCTTCTAATAAGCTGTATCACAACTGTGATATTTACACTTAAGATTAAGTACAACAAAAACTATATGGTTTTATGAGAGATCAAATGAATAAGATCTTTGTGAGATTTTCACTTTTATGAATCAAGCGTGTATTTCTTTCTGAGTGAAATAGCAATGAGCAAGTGATGAGCAGGAAATTAGCAGCTTCAAAATATTGTAGAAGTTCTCCTTTTATAGCTTTTTCAAAATGCTTTGAGTGATGTGCAGTTGTATATAATATTAGATTGTAAGACTTTTCATCACCAGAAGTATGGGCAGAGATATGCTTTTTGCAGGAAAGGTATGGTTGTAGAAGCCTTGGGATTTGCACCACGTCACTTCTTTGGACAAAATAGTCGTTGGTTACTTTGGAAGTAGCACCACGTCCAATCAAGTTTACAGCTTCTTCAGCAAGCTTCCTTCAGGATGAAGTCTTCATAATCTGCACTTCAGAACTTGTGGTAAGCTTAAAGGTTTGAAATACTTTAAGATGATCAGAGCTAAAATGATTGAGATGTTCAGAGCCTTGATAGATGATCAGATCTTCATATATCAGAGTCTCAATCTTGATCAGAGTCTTCATCAGATCAGAGTCTTCATCAGATCAGAGTCTTCATCAGAGCATGCAGCAGTATGTGCTTGTGCGTGAATATTAATGATAAGAGTCTGGTTATCAAAGCCTCTGAACTTGCAGTGAAAAGAACTTCAGAGTCTGATTAGATCAGAGCTTTCAACTTTTGTACACTTCTTTCATTAACGCTTCAGATCATTCTGTAGCTTCTGCTTCAGATCCTTCTGGCAGTGCTTTAGAATCTTCTGATAGTCTTGCATCTGATGCTTCAGAGCCTTGCATAGTTTCTTTGTACTTATGTATTTTGCTTCTTTAAGAGTTTTCAATTTTATACCTGAAACAATAATACTTGAACAAATTTTAGAGTGTATATTTTCTTAATACAAAATTCCATACAAGTTATCATCAAAACATAGAGATATAAGAAACACCAATTTATGTTCTAACAATCTCCCCCTTTTTGATGATGACAAAACATAGGGAATTTTGTTCAATAAAGAGAAATAAAATATATAACTCCCTCTGAGATTAAGAATCTCCCCCTGAAATGAATACTCTAATAGAAGAGAACACTTCCCTTTTTGCTTGAGTATATTTCAGAACCTGGTAGAAATCCTTGTTGAGAGAAAGAATTAGAGCTTGGATGCTTTCCAGAATTAGAGTCTGATGATTTCTTTCAAAATGAAGAGTATGGTGTATCTTCCAGAATCAGAGTCAAATTTGCTTCAAGGATCAGAGCCTGGTTGGGTAATTCTCAGGGTAACTTCAGATCATTTTTGTCTGATGAAATAATAAGATCTGAAAGTCTTAAGATTCAATGTTAGATTAAAACAATGTTTGAATTTCATTTTAGTATTGCTTATGGATTGAACAATCAAATTCTCTTTCTCCCCCTTTTTGTCATAATCAAAAAGAATTTTAAAGACAGAAAAGATAACAGAAGAAGAGAAAAACACAACACATAAATGAAAAACATAACAGCCATATTCATTCAGATCAAAATAGAACAAAAAGATCAGATGTTCATACAGCAGGTGATAGAAAATAGAGCAACAGAAAACAAGTGCAAAACAAGAATGCAAAAATAGGGAAAAGAAAACTAGGGCTGGCGAGAAGCAATCAAGGTCAGAAGATCAGTAATCTTAGCAGTGGACTCTTCTTGCTTGGCCATCCAAGTCTTGATCTCTTCAGTAGTCTGTTCCTGTTTTATCATCCATGATTTGATTTCCTTGACTTCTTGGACAACATCTGGAGTCTCAGTTTTCATCTCAGATGCAGAAGGTTCAGAAGCAGATGCAGTTGCCATAGGATGATCAATCTCCATGTCAGATGCAGGAGTATCTTCTATCATTGCAGAATCTTCAGCAGGAGCATCTTCCAGAAGAAGCACTGGGGTTGTGATAATGCTTAGCAGAGTCTGTCTGACCATTTCAGCAAACTTTGCCTTTGCATCATCAGCACAAAGTGTTATGAGGTCAGATGCAGCAGAGTTGAACTTAAAGATGAATCTGTTCCAAGAAGCTTCAGATTCAGCAGGATCCATACTAGCCAAGCACTATTTCTCCACAGAAGCAATCCCCATACGTATTTCCTTCTTGAAATTCTTGAACATAGTAGAAACATCTGATCTGGGTTTGGGGTTCAGAAAGTCTTCTATGGTGACTGGTTGTGATGGTTCAGGAGGTGTTTGGTTTTGTTTAGGAGGTGGGTGATCAGATGATGGTTGTTCAGATGGTGGTTGTTCAGATTGTTGGGGTATAGATGGTTGTGGTTCAGATGGTTGTGGTATGGATGTTTGTGGTATGGTGAGTTGAGGAGTAGAGGTGTCACCATCAGATGGTGTTGATGTAACAACATCAAATGAGGATGTTATAAAATTTGTGAAGTTAAATTTGAAGCAAAGAGGGTTGTCAGATGCAGGTAGATCAGATGGTAATAGTTTAAAAGGATCAGGAACATGTAAGCTAGTTGGTGAGGGGACTTCAGATTCATCAGAATCAGATGATTCAGTTGAATGACATGAAGTTGAAGAGAGGACATACATGGTTGCAATAGGTTGCACATCCAGAATGTCTTCAGATAGTTGTTGGACAGATGGTTCAGGATTTGGGATGGTTGGTTCTTCTGGTGGTTGAGTAGAAGAGAGTGGTTCAGATTGTTTTTGTGGTTCAGAAGATGACTTAACAGAAGATAAGGCAGATCCACCTTCTTGCCTTTACTCATACAAAACATGAAGTACATTTGTTCTGAGTTCACATAATCTGGTGAGTTAGAAGATTTCCTATGAAAGATAGAACTCATGAAAATCTTAGCCCAGATTCTGTAAACAGGCTTCAGATCTCTGACCTTGTTGGATGGTTCCCCAGAAACACAAACTTCTTGAAAAATGTCAGCCAAATCCACACGATCAGTAGCCATACTTGTGATTCCATCAGTTTCCTTATACTCAAGTAGTTGTCTGATTAACTTCTCAGTAATAACAATTTCCTTCCCAAGAACAGAAGAATGAATGAACTTAGGGCAAACTTGAGCGTGTATCCAGAATTCCTTCACCAATGTTGGATAAACAGGACCCATCATCCTGTCAAAATACTTTTCCCAGTTCTGAGTTTTGATGGTTGGGTAGAGATCAAAACCATTTTGTTTAATGGATTCAAAATCCACAAAGTTCTCACACAGAACTTCAAGGTATTTGATTGGAGTGAGAAGAGTTCTCACAGGTGCCTTGTACACAACAACAGTTTGGGATGAACCAGCAGCATTTGGAGAAGATGCAGCAGCAGTTGAGGTTTGCATCTGAGCAGGTGTTGAAGATGGTGAAGCCATTGAAGTTCTTGAGAAGCGTTTGGGTTTACGAGAGGTTTTGGGTTTTGAAATGAGATGGAAACAATAGAGAAGACAAAAATGCATATGAGAAGTGAAAAGAGTGTAAAGTGTGATTTGTGAAGTGTTGTGAGAATTTATAGATCAATTTTGGGCATGCAAAAAGACATAAGATCTCACGCGTACACATAAGCATTGAATGAAGTGAAACATAATCATATCAAGCAATTAATGCAAGGAATAAAATCATATCAAGCATTTAAGATTCTGACAGAAGGGGGGAAAATCAAGAGATTTTGGATTTTCAAAGGAATACCTCAAACGTCACTTCAGTATGGTGCACTCTACCTTTCCAGATTCTGAGCTACACGTGTTTGCTTGCATGTGCCTCTGAAACTCTTTTGAGAAATGAAACGTTAGGCAACGTTCAGATCCTCTGAGCCTAGTTAGTTCAGATTTACACACAAATAAATAAACACAGAATTGAAATGAAGAAATACTTTAGAGTTTAGACATTTATCATCTGAGAAAAAATTTCATCTGATGAATATTTTATTCTGGACAGAAGTCCATACTTATATTTTTCAGAATAAATTTAAATCTATCTTCAGCAAGGGGTTTTGTAAAGATATTAGCCCACTGATGATCTGTATCTACAAAGTTTAAATTGATAATTCCCTTCTGAACATAGTCTCTGATGAAATGATGTTTAATCTCTATATGCTTAGCTTTAGAGTGTAAAATGGGGTTTTTAGATAAGCATATAGCAGAAGTATTATCACAGAAGATAGAAATGTTACTCTAAAAAATCTGATAATCTTCCAGTTGACTTTTCATCCAGAGCATTTGGGTGCTACAACTAGCAGCAGCAATATACTCTGCCTCTGTTGTTGAAAGTGAAATTGTGGGTTGCTTCTTGCTGAACCAAGAGATCAGATGACTTCCAAGAAATTGACAACTTCCAGAAGTACTTTTATGTTCTACTCTGTCTCCAGCATAGTCAGCATCACAGAATCCAACTAATTTATACTCATCAGATCTTCTGTAACACAGACCCACATTAGTAGTACCTTTCAGATACCTTAGAATCCTCTTAAAATCTGTTAAGTGAGATTCTCTAGGATCTGATTGGAATCTAGCACACAGACACACACTGAATAAAATATCAGGTCTAGAAGCAGTCAAATATAGGAGAGATCCAATCATACCTCTGTAAAGTTTTTGATTAACTTTCTTACTTACCTCTTCCTTACCAAGTGTGCTTGTAGGATGCATTGGAGTCTTTGCCAATTTGCTTTCATTCAGATTGAATTTCTTCAGAAGCTCTTTGACATATTTAGTCTGGTGAATATATGTGCATTCTGGAGTCTGATTTACTTGGATTCCTAGAAAGAATCTAAGTTCTCCCATCATGCTCATTTCAAATTCAGCCTGCATAGACAAAGCAAACTCCTTTCCCAGCATAATATTGGTAGATCCAAAAATAATATCATCCACATAAATTTGACACACTAGTAAATCTTTCTTAAATGTTTTACAGAAAAGAGTTGTGTCCACTTTGCCTCTGATAAAGTTCTTTTCCAGAAGAAAATTACTTAATCTTTCATAACAAGCTCTGGGAGCTTGTTTCAAACCATAAAGAGATTTTTTGAGTTTGAAAACATGATCTGGAAATTTATCACTTTCAAAACCAGGAGGTTGATGGACATAAACTTCTTCTTCTATAATGCCATTTAAGAAGGCACTCTTAACATCCATCTAATATAGAGTGATGTTATGTTGTGCAGCAAATGAAATAAGAAGGCGTATAGATTCTAACCTTGCCACTGGAGCATAAGTTTCAGTGTAATCAATTCCTTCTTGTTGACTGTAACCTTGAGCTACCAACCTTTCTTTGTTCCTAACAACTTCTCCTTGCTCATTTAGTTTATTTCTGAATACTCACTTTGTTCCAATAATGTTGAAACCTTTTGGTCTAGGAACCAGATCCCACACATCATTTCTTAGAAATTGATTCAGCTTATCTTGCATTGCAAGTATCCAATCATTGTCACTCAGAGCCTCATCCACAGATGTTGGTTCAATAATAGACACCATCGCAAGAAGTGATGTTCTAGATGATCTGATAAACGACCTTGTTCTTATAGGGTCATCTTTCTTCCCAATAATCATTTCTTCTGGATGAGAAGCTTTGATTCTGGATGATCCTTTAACTGTTGGTTCTTCAGAAATATTCATGTTATTCATCTGAGCAGCCAATGGAGTTGCATCTAGTGTAGCTTCTTCTTGAGCTTTCTCTACCTCTGGTTTCTCAGATTCTATGAGAATAACTTCTCCATCTGCAGAGTTTTCAATCTGCTTTGGCTTTTGATTTCCAAGCTTATCGTCAAATCTAACATGTATAGATTCTTCCATAATCTATATCTCAGTATTATATACTCTGTAGCCTTTAGAGTGTTCAGAATATCCAAGCATGAAACACTTTTGTGCTTTAGAATTAAACTTGTTAAGATTCTCTTTAATGTTCATCATAAAACAAATACATCCAAAAGGATGGAAATAAGAAATGTTTGGTTTTCTATTCCTCCACAATTCATAAGGAGTCTTTTCCAGAATAGGTCTAATAGACACTCTATTCTGAATGTAACATGCTGTGTTAATTGCTTCTGCCCAAAAATGTTTTGCCATGTTAGTCTCATTGATCATGGTTCTGGCCATCTCTTGCAAAGTTCTATTTTTCCTCTCTACAACTCCATTCTGTTGTGGAGTTCTAGGACAGGAGAAATCATGAGCAATGCCATTTTCATTAAAATATTTTTCAAAAAGTTTGTTTTCAAATTCACCACCATGATCACTTCTGTCTTTAACAATTTTAAAATCTTTTTCAGTTTGGACTTGTTTGCAGAAGTCAAAGAACACAAAATGTGACTCATCCTTGTGTTTTAGGAATTTTACCCATGTCCATCTGCTGTAGTCATCAACAATGACTAATCCATACTTCTTGCCTCTGATGGATGCAGTTTTCACTGGTCCAAACAGATCAATGTGAAGTAACTCTAATGGTTTTGAAGTTGAAACAACATTTTTGGATTTGAAAGATGATTTTGAAAATTTTCCTTTCTGACATGCTTCACAAAGAGCATCTGAGTTGAACTTCAGATTAGGAAGTCCTCTGACCAGATTAAGCTTATTAATCTGAGATATACGTCTCATATTAATATGACCCAATCTTCTGTGCCAGACCCATTGCTCCTCATTAACAGACATAAGGCATTTAACATTCTGAACCTTAAGTTCTGAAAGACTAATTTTATAAATGTTGTTTTTCCTTTTACCATTAAAGAGGATTGAGCCATCCTTTTGACTAACAGCTTTGCAACACTTTTGATTAAAGATAATGTCATAACCATTGTCACTTAATTGACTTATGGACAATAGATTATGAGCTAATCCTTCAACAAGCAAGACATTAGTTATGGAAGGAAGTTTACCATTGCCTATGGTTCCAGAGCCAATTATCTTGCCCTTCTGATTCCCTCCAAACTTGACATTTCCTCCAGATCTAAGCTCTAGACTTTGGAACATAGACCTTTTTCCCGTCATATGTCGTGAGCATCCAGAGTCCAGGTACCATGACTGGAGTCTTGACTTTGCTGCTAAGGATGTCTGCAACATAGATTATCTTATCCTTAGGTACCCAGATTTTCTTAGGTCCTTTTTGGTTAGTTGCCTTAAAGCTTTTTCTGGACTTCTGTCTTTCAACATAAGACTTGTTCTGATTAGCTTTAGATTTATTAAACACAGGTTTGTTCTGATTAGAACTTGTGTATTTAATATCATTTAAGTGACCAAATGTAAACTGAGAATATAAAGGAGGATACTTGATATCCAGTTTATCTACAGATTTTGGATTTGAATCTTAATAAGAGAAAGATTTATATCCAACACCTTTTCTATAGTTTCTGCTAATACCATAGATCATTGAAGCCATTTTGCTTCTATCTAGGCTTTTAGTTAGAAACTTCCTGAAACTATAGTCATACTCTTGTAAAATATTTTTAAAGCATGGTTCAGATTTTGAATCAGAGTTTAGTTGAGAAGATTCTAAATTATTTTTCAATTGAAGGTTTCCAGCTTTTAGTTCAGCTATTTCTAATTCAAACTTGTTACTCTCAAATTCAATATGCTTTAGAAGCGTTTTGTATTTGAGTTTAACTTTGCTATAATTTTCAAGAATATTAGATAGACTTTCAACAAGTTCCTGTCTAGAAAGTTCAGCAAATACCTCCTCAGAATCAGATTCTAATTCTGATCCAGATGATTCAACACTGTCTTCAATGTCAGCCATGAATGCTACATTTTCACATTCCTCTTCTGACTCTGATGACGAATCAGATGCATCTGAGTCATCCCAGGTAGCCATCAGAACTTTCCTTTTGTGATCTGACTTTCTTTTTGGGTTCTCCTTCTGAAGCTTTGGACATTCACTCTTGTAGTGCCCAGGTTCTTTGCATTCATAGCAAACAACCTCTCTTTTTCCAGATCGTCTGTGTCCAGAGGATTCTCCAGATCTTCTGTATCCAGAGTGTTCTCCAGATCTTCTGTGTCCAGAAGATTCTTTGTGTTGATCTGGTTTTCTAAAGTTCTTGAACTTTGTTTGCTTATTCTTCCAGAGTTTGTTGATTATTCTAGACAGCAAGGATAGTTCTTCTTTATCTTCAGAAGCAGACTCTTCAGAGCTTTCTTCTAATACCTGCAATGCTTTAACAGATTTATTAGATTTTAAAGCAGTTGACTTACCTTTCTTTTGAGGCTCATCTTCCTCTAGTTCGATCTCATGACTCCTTAGAGAATTGATTAGTTCCTCCAGTGTAATATTGTTCAGATCCTTTTCTAGCTTCAGAGCAGTGACCATGGGTCTCCATCTGGTTGGCAAGCTTCTGATTATTCTCTTGACATGATCTGCTGCAGAGTAACCCTTGTCCAGAACCTTTAGGCCAGCAGTGAGAATCTGGAATCTGGAAAACATGGCTTCAATAGATTCAGATTCTTCCATCTTGAAAGCTTCATACTTCTGGATCAGCGCCAGAGCCTTGGTTTCTTTAACTTGAGAGTTCCCTTCATGAGTCATCTTCAGGGATTCAAATATATCAAAGGCAGTTTCTCTGTTGGTTATTTTCTCATACTCAGTATGAGATATAGCATTTAGCAATATAGTTCTAGCCTTGTGGTGATTTTTGAATTCCTTCTTTTGCTCCTCAGTCATTGATTTTCTATCAACTTTCTTGCCATTCCCACCAGTGGGATGAACATATCCATCAATAACTAAGTCCCAAAGATCAGCATCAAATCCTAGAAAGAAACTTTCCAGTCTATCTTTCCAATAATCAAATTTCTCTCCATCAAACATGGGAGGTTTTGTGCTGACTCTTTCTTCATATTTGTTGGATGTTGAAGTTTCAGCATCCATAAATAATATCAACCAAGAATATCAAGAGTTTTTCCCACTGGATCTTTTCTGGTCACGGTTAAGTGATAGCATAAACAGAACCGGAGCTCTGATGCCAACTGAAGGTGAGAAAAACACTTAGAAGGGGGGGGGGGGGGGTTGAATAAGAGTTTTAAGAAATATGGCAATAAAAACAACTCAAGATTTTTATCCTGGTTCGTTGAACTCAACTACTCCAGTCCACCTTATCAAAGATGATTTGCCTTTCTCCACAAGGACTTAATCCACTATTTATCAACTGATTACAATAGAAAGCACTAAGAACAACTGTCTTAGTCTTCTCAAGAACTACTGACCACACCTTGGTCTTCTTAAGGAACTTCTTACAAATTAATGTAAACTAACAAGTGTTTGAATGCTTCTAATAAGCTGTATCACAACTGTGATATTTACACTTAAGATTAAGTACAACAAAAACTATATGGTTTTATGAGAGATCAAATGAATAAGATCTTTGTGAGATTTTCACTTTTATGAATCAATCATGTATTTCTTTCTGAGTGAAATAGCAATGAGCAAGTGATGAGCAGGAAATTAGCAGCTTCAAAATGTTGTAGAAGTTATCCTTTTATAGCTTTTTCAAAATGCTTTAAGTGATGTGCAGCTGTATATAATATTAGATTGTAAGACTTTTCATCACCAGAAGTATGGGCAGAGATATGCTTTATGCAGGAAAGGTATGGTTGTAGAAGCCTTGGGATTTGCACCACATCACTTCTTTGGACAAAATAGTCGTTGGTTACTTTGGAAGTAGAACCACGTCCAATCAAGTTTACAGCTTCTTCAGCAAGCTTCCTTCAGGATGAAGTCTTCATAATCTACACTTCAGAACTTGTAGCAAGCTTAAAGGTTTGAAATACTTTAACATGATCAGAGCTAAAATGATTGAGATGTCCAGAGCCTTGATAGATGATCAGATCTTAATATATCAGACTCTCAATCTTGATCAGAGTCTTCATCAGATCAGAGTCTTCATCAGAGCATGCAGCAGTATGTGCTTGTGCGTGAATATTAACGATAAGAGTCTGGTTATCAAAGCCTCTGAACTTGCAGTGAAAAGACCTTCAGAGTCTGATTAGATCAGAGCTTTCAACTTTTGTACACTTCTTTCATTAACGCTTCAGATCATTCTGTAGCTTCTACTTCAGATCCTTCTGGCAGTGCTTCAGAATCTTCTGATAGTCTTGCATCTGATGCTTCAGAGCCTTGCATAGTTTCTTTGTACTTATGTATTTTGCTTCTTTAAGAGTTTTCAATTTTATACCTGAAACAATAATACTTGAACAAATTTTAGAGTGTATATTTTCTTAATACAAAATTCCATACAAGTTATCATCAAAACATAGAGATATAAGAAACACCAATCTGTATTCTAACAGAAACAATACACCCCGATGCAAGATGCAGTGCAATAACTCAATAAACACTTCCACAAAAGAAAAAGACCCGGGAAGAGTTACGTTACCAGTCACAATTAGAAACGTCAACGTTGGAAAAGCACTAATTGACCTAGGGTCAAGTATCAACCTCATTCCGCTATCAGTAATACGAAGAATTGGTGACTTGGAAATGAAGAATACTAGGATGACATTACAATTAGCCGACAAGCCAGTCACATAACCATCCGGTATCGCAGAAGATGTATTGGTCAAGGTAGACAAATTCCTTTTCCCTATTGATTTTTTTGTCATGGATATGGAGGAAG
Organism: Lathyrus sativus; assembly: GCA_963859935.3. Taxonomy (NCBI): domain Eukaryota; kingdom Viridiplantae; phylum Streptophyta; class Magnoliopsida; order Fabales; family Fabaceae; genus Lathyrus; species Lathyrus sativus. Next base: position 437,868,329 of record OZ012740.1, on the reverse strand, counting down.
ATGATGATGTACCACTGATCTTGGGGCGTCCATTCATGAAAACCGCACATATGATGATTGATATTGTTGACAGATTAATGAAAGTACGAGTCAAGATAAGGAAGTTACTTTCAATCTCTTTGACGCCATAAAACATTCCAAAGATAAGGGAGCTTGTTTTCAAGTGGATGTCATTGATAAAGAAATACTCGAAGTCCAGAAACAAGCACATTTGACGACACCATTAGAAAGAGCCCTCATGGATGTTTGCAACATTCTTGATCCAAAAGAAGAAAAAGAACTCAAAGAATACTTAAAAGAGCTAGGTTCAACAAAAGAAATAACATCAAAAGAAACAAAGCTTGAAGACTTGAAAGAAAGCACCAAGGAACAAAGCACAAAATTAGAGATGAAATTGTTACCAAATCACTTGAAATATGTGTTCCTCAATGATGAATGCAATAAGCCAGTGATAATCAGCAAGACTCTAGCCAACCATGAGGAAAGGAAGCTTATTCAAGTTTTCAAAGAAAATCAAGCTGCAATCGGTTGGGTACTTTCAGATTTGAAGGGCATCAGTCCATCATATTGTATGCATAACATTATGATGGAAGAGAATTTCAAACTAATCGCTCAACCACAACGGTGATTGAACCCAACAGGGAAAGAGGTTGTACGCAAAGAAGTAGTCAAACTGCTAAAAGGAGGAATGATATATCCAATTTCGGATAGTCCTTGGGTGAGTCCTGTGCAAGTTGTACCGAAAAAATGAGATATGACTGTAATATCAAATGAGAAAAATGAGTTGATCTCAACACGAATAGTCACAGGATGACGTATGTGCATTGATTATAGAAGACTCAATCAAGCAACAAGAAAATACCACTTTCCATTTCCATTCATGGACCAGATGTTAGAAAGGTTATCTGGAAAACAGTTCTATTGCTTTTTAGACGGTTATTTAGGATATAATTAAATTACTATGAACCCCGAAGATCATGAAAAGACAACTTTCACCCGCCTCTTTGGAATATTTACATATCGAAGAATGCCCTTCGGTCTATCTAACGCACCGGCAACATTCCAAAGGTGTATGAAGCCATTTTCTCAGATTTGATTAAAAAATGTGTTGAGGTATTCATGGATGATTTCTCTGTGTTTGGAGAATCATTTGAGTTATGCTTGAGAAACTTGGACACGTCTTAAAATAGTGTGTGAAGACAAATCTAGTGTTGAACTGGGAAAAGTAAAATTTTATGGTAACCGAGGGCATCGTTCTAGGACATAAAATCTCAGCCAAAGAAATTGAAGTAGATAAAGCAAAGGTGGATGTCATTGAGAAGATGCCACCACCAACCAATGTCAAAGGATTTTGAAGTTTCCTTGGCCATGCCGAATTCTATCGACGATTCATTAAAGACTTCAAAATTGCCAAGCCATTAAGCAATCTCCTCAATAAAGACAGGTCATTTACTTTTGATAAATATTGTTTAAATGCTTTTGAAAGTTTAAAAGAAAAGTTAATCACTGCACCTGATTGGGCACTCAATTTTGAACTCATGTGCGATGCAAGTGATTATGCGGTCAGAGCTGTTTTAGGATAGAGAAAAACCAAAGTTTTTCATGCCATACACTATGCAAGCAAAGTACTCAATGACGCACAAGTTAAATATGCAACCACAGAAAAAGAATTGCTTGCTATAGTGTACGTATTAGAAAAATTTCGGTCTTATCTCATAGGATCCAAGATTGTTTGTTATACTAACCATGCATCAATCAAGTACTTAATCAACAAAGCGGATTCAAAACCAAGAATAATCTTATGGATGCTCCTCTTACAAGAGTTTGATTTAGAGATACGTGACAAGAAGGGCTTAGAAAATCTTATTGTGGATCATCTATCTAGATTAGTGAATCCCGATATTGGAAAAGAATAATGAGAAATACTTGAAGAATTTCCAGATGAAAAACTACTCATGATTGAGGAAAGACATGGTTCGCGGATCTTGCAAATTACAAGGTTGTCGGTATCATCCCTGAAGATCTTAATTGGCAAAAAAAGAAGAAATTCTTATGTGATGCCACTCATTATGTATGGGATGATATGTACTTATTCAAAATTGGATCCAATAGGCTATTACGAAGATGTGTCACTAAGGAGGAATCTAGGAGCATCACATGGCATTTCCATAATTCACCATATGCAGGCCATTATAGCGGAGATCGAAAAACTGCCAAAGTCTTACAAGCAGGATTCTATTGGCCTTCTCTATTCAAAGATACACATGAACATGCTAAATTTTTTGATAATTGTCAGAGGGCTAGTGGAATTTCTAAATGCAACGAGACGCTGTTACAAAGCATGTTAGAGGTAGAGGTATTTGATTGTTGGGGGATTGATTTTGTCGAGCCTTTTCCTTCATCTTTCAACAACGAGTACATCCTAGTGGCAATAGACCGCGTCTCCAAATGGGTAGAAGCTATTGCATCAATGAAAGCAGACGGCAAAACAATGATAAAATTCTTGAAACGAAACATCTTTACAAGGTTTGGTACACCAAGAGATTTGATCAGCGATGGGGGCTCTCATTTTTGTAATGTACAACATGCAAGAGCTCTTGAACATTATGGTGTCAAGCACAAAGTAGCTTCACCATATAATCCATAAACCAATGGCAAAGCGGAAGTATCTAATCGTGAGATAAAAAGAATATTGGAAAAGACAGTTTCAACTTCACAAAAAGATTGGTCATTAAAACTTTATGAAGCTCTTTGAGCATATCGTACCGCGTACGAAGCACCAATAGGTCATACACCATTTCAACTAGTTTATGGTAAAACTTGTCATTTACCGGTTTAATTGGAACACAAGGCGTTCTAGGCTTCAAAGTCTCTTAATTTCGATCCGCAAAAAGGAAGCTGCAAATACATGAGCTTGATGAACTGCGACTGCAAGCGTATGAATCTTCCAAATTATACAAGGAGCAGATAAAGAGGTATCATGACAGTAGAATCCTTCCCAAAGATTTCAAAGTGGGACAGATGGTGTTACTTTTCAACTCAAGGCTAAGATTATTTCCCGACAAACTTAAATCAAAGTGGTTCAGGCCGTTTAAAATCAAAGTGGTTCATATGGAGCAATTGAATTGGAGGATCCAGTTTCAAAGGCAACATGGACTGTCAATAGCCAAATGATCAAGTTATATTGGGGTGGTGATGTTGACAGGCTCACCACAATGATTCCATTATGCAAACCTTGAAAAGCAACCACAAACGTCAAGCTAATGACGTTAAACAAGCGCTTGTTGGGAGGCAACCCAACGTTGTAAGTTATTTTATAGTTATTTTCAATTTTGGGGTAGATGGACTAGCCAGCACAGGTGAGGCAACTTCTGCAAAAAAAAAAAATCTAGATAGTTCGCTATGCGAACTTACCTTCGCGATGCATGTTATATTTTTAAAAAGATTAAAATACTTTAAAATTTCAAAAGTTTTGACGCATCAAAGTTTATGTACCACAACACCAGTTTAGTATTTATAGAATATTCACACTAGTTATTATCGAACATATTTAAAGCAATATTATAAATAAAGGCTTAATATTATTTTTATCTATATCTTAATTTTGAGATTCATTTTAATCAGTTATATATATATATATATATATATATATATATATATATATATATATATATATATATATATATATATATATATATATATATATATATATATATATATATATATATATGATTAAAATGAATATCAAAATTAAGTGGTAATTTTTTATAATTTATGTTGTAATTTAAAATATAATAGTTGTAATTTATGTTTTATAATTTATGTTGTAATTTATGTTGTAATTTTTTATAATATATATGTAATTTATGTTGTAATTTTTTAAAATGAATATATATATATATATATATATATATATATATATATATATATATATATATATATATATATATATATATATATATATATATATATATATATATATATATATATATATATATATATATATATATATATATATATATATATATATATATATATATATATATATATATATATATATATATATATATATATATATATATATATATATATATATATATATATATATATATATATATATATATATATATATATATATATATATATATATAAGATATAGATTATATATGTTTGATTAAAATGAATATCAAAATCTAAAAGTGATTTTTGTAGTCTAATTCTAAAGTGGTAAGTGATATGTTTTATAATCTTTTATAATTTATGTTGTAATTTAAAATTTTACATAAAATAGTTAAACATTACACAATATATTTAATTAATTTTAAAAATTATTATATATTAAATATTAAATACATAAAGTTACTTTGTATTTATATCATATAATATTTATTTATTCTTACTTGAATTTTGTGATATTAAGAGTCATCTTAAATACATGAAGTAATAAAGTGGATATGTATTCCATATGTAGTCAGTTTCATAATGTAAATTTAATAGATCAAAAGAAATTTGGACATTACAAATCACTCTACTAATTAAGACGTGGATCTTAACATTTCAAACAAACTAAAATAGTGCCAAACACACTACTCCTTGCATATTAAAATTCTTTCTCTTCAAAATATGGATCCATTTTATATTTTTGAAAATATTAAAATATTTTAAAATTTCAAAAGTTTTGACGCATCAAAGTTTATGTACCACAACACCAGTTTAGTATTTGTAGAATATTCACACTAGTTATTATTAAACATATTTAAATCAATATTATTAATCAATTAATAATATATATATTTTTAGAATATGCACACTAGTTATTATCACACTAGTCATTTTAATCAATTAATTATATATATGTATATGAATATATATATATATATATATATATATATATATATATATATATATATATATATATATATATATATATATATATATATATATATATATATATATATATATATATATATATATATATATATATATATATATATATATATATATACATATATTTATTTATTTAATTATTTATTTATAAATATATAAATATATATATTTAAATTCGTATAAAATGTTTCATTTTTTTCATTTTTTTGTTTAATTAGTAATGAAAAAACTCAAAATTGATGACTATATTTATCGCTATTTATACAAAAGGACTAATATGGTATATTTTGAAGAGTTAGTAAGTCAAGATTTTTTTTTAATTAAGAGATAAAAAACTCAAAAGTTAACTTGAGAACGAAATATTATGTTATATATATAAATATATATTTTACATAATATAAGTTTTTTTTTAAGAAAAACTTAGTCTAGACTTGTCCGGTCTTATAAAATACACTAAAACTCCTACAAAACAACACTTAAATGATGTAAAAGAACTCTAATAGTAATTTTTGTAGTCTAATTGTAAAATGGTAAGTGATATGTTTTATAATCTTTTATAGTTTATGTTGTAATTTAAAATTTTACGTAAAATAGTTAAACATTTCACAATATAATTAATTAATTTTAAAAATTATTATATATTAAATACGTAAAGTCCCATTGTATTTATATCATGTACTATTTATTCTTACTTGAATTTTGTGATATTAAGAGTCATCTTAAATACATGAAGTAATAAAGTGGATATGCATTGCATATGTAGTCATTTTCATAATGTAAATTTAATAGATCAAAACAAATTTGGACATTACAAATCACTCTATTAAATAAGACGTGGATCTTAACATTTCAAACACACTTAAATAGTGCCAAACACACTACTCCTTGCATATAAAAATTCTTTCTCTACAAAATATGGAAGCATATTATATTTTTGAAAAGATTAAAATATTTTAAAATTTCAAAAGTTTTGACGCATCAAAGATTATGTACCACAACACCAGTTTTGTATTTGTAGAAAATTCACACTAGTTATTATCAAACATATTTAAATCAATAGTATAAATAAAAAAGTTAATATTATTTTTATCTATATCTTAATTTTGATATTCATTTTAATCAACTAATTATATATATGTATATGAATATATATATATATATATATATATATATATATATATATATATATATATATATATATATATATATATATATATATATATATATATATATATATATATATATATATATATATATATATATATATATATATATATATATATATATATATATATATATATATATATATATATATATATATATATATATATATATATATATATATATATATATATATATATATATATATATATATATATATATATATATATATTTAAATTCTTATAAAATGTTACATTTTTTCATTTTTTTTGTTTAATTAGTAATGAAAAAACTCAAAATTGATCACTATATTTATCGCTATTTATACAAAATGACTAATATGGTATATATTGAAGAGTTAGTGAGTTAAAAATATTTTTTTTAATTAAGAGATAAAAAAACTCAAAAGTTAACTTGAGAACGAAATATTATGTTATATATATAAATATATATTTCACATAATATAGGTTTTTTTGAAAGAAAACTTAATCTAGACTTGTCTGGTCTTATAAAATACATTTATATATATATATATATATATATATATATATATATATATATATATATATATATATATATATATATATATATATATATATATATATATATATATATATATATATATATATATATATATATATATATATATATATATATATATATATATATATATATATATATATATATATATATATATATATATATATATATATATATATATATATATATATATATATATATATATTTAAATTCTTATAAAATGTTTCATTTTTTCAGTTTTTTTGTTTAATTAGTAATGAAAAAACTCAAAATTGATCACTATAATTATCGCTATTTATACAAAAGGACTAATATGGTATATTTTGATGAGTTAGTGAGCTAAGAATATTTTTTTAATTAAGAGATAAAAAAACTCAAAAGTTAACTTCAGAATGAAATATTATGTTATATATAAATATATATTTTACATAATATAGGTTTTTTTTAAAGAAAAGTTAGTCTAGACTTGTCCGGTCTTATAAAATACATTTAAACTCCTACAAAACAACACTTAAATGAAGTAAAAGAACTCTAATTGTAATTTTTGTAGTCTAATTCTAAAGTGGTAAGTGATATGCTTTATAATCTTTTATAGTTTATGTTTTAATTTAAAATTTTACATAAAATAGTTAAACATTACACAATATCTTTAATTTATTTTAAAAATTATTATATATTAAATATTAAATACGTAAAGTCACTTTATATTTATATCATATAATATTTATTCTTACTTGAATTTTGTGATATTAAGAGTCATCTTAAATACATGAAGTAATAAAGTGGATATGCATTCCATATGTAGTCAGTTTCATAATACAAATTTAATAGATCAAAACAAATTTGGACATTACAAATCACTCTATTCAATAAGACGTTGATCTTAACATTTTAAACACACTTAAATAGTGCAAAACACACTACTCCTTGCATATAAAAATTCTTTCTCTTCAAAATATGGAAGCATATTATATTTTTGAAAAGCTTAAAATATTTTAAAATTTCAAAAGTTTTGACGCATCAAAGATTATGTACCACAACACTAGTTTAGTATTTGGAGAATATTCACACTAGTTATTATCAAACATATTTAAATAAATAGTATAAATAAAAAATTAATATTATTTTTATCTATATCTTAATTTTGATATTCATTTTAATCAATTAATTATATATATATATATATATATATATATATATATATATATATATATATATATATATATATATATATATATATATATATATATATATATATATATATATATATATATATATATATATATATATATATATATATATATATATATATATATATATATATATATATATATATATATATATATATATTTAAATTCTTATAAAATTTTTGATTTTTTCATTTTTTTTGTTTAATTAGTAATGAAAAAACTCAAAATTGATCACAATTTTATCGCCATTTATACAAAAGGACTAATATGGTATATTTTGAAGAGTTAGTGAGTTAAGAATATTTTTTTTAATTAAGAGATAAAAAAAACTCAAAAGTTAACTTGAGAACAAAATATTATGTTATATATATAAATATATATTTCACATAATATAGGTTTTTTTTTGAAGAAAACTTAGTCTAGACTTGTCGGTCTTATAAAATACACTAAAACTCCTACGAAACAACACTTAAATGAAGTAAAAGAACTCTAATAGTAATTTTTGTAGTCTAATTCTAAAGTGGTAAGTGATATGCTTTATAATCTATTATAGTTTATGTTGTAATTTAAAATTTTACATAAAATAGTTAAGCATTACACAATATATTTAATTAATTTTAAAAATTACTATATATTAAATATTAAATACGTCAAGTCACTTTGTATTTATATCATATAATATTTATTCTTACTTGAATTTTGTGATATTAAGAGTCATCTTAAATACATGAAGTAATAAAGTGGATATGCATTCCATATGTAGTCAATTTCATTATGCAAATTTAATAAATCAAAACAAATTTGGACATTACAAATCACTCTATTCAATAAGACGTGGATCTTAACATTTCAAAAACACTAAAATAGTGACAAACACAATACTCCTTGCATATAAAAATTTTTTCTCTTCAAAATATGGATGCATATTATATTTTTGAAAAGATTAAAATATTTTAAAATTTCAAAAGTTTTGACGCATCAAAGTTTATGTACCCCAACACCAGTGTAGTATTTGTAGAATATTCACACTGGTTATTATCAAAAATATTTAAATCAATATTATAAATAAAAAATTAATATTATTTTTATCTATATCTTAATTTTGATATTCATTTTAATCCATTAATTATATATATGTATATGAATATATATATATATATATATATATATATATATATATATATATATATATATATATATATATATATATATATATATATATATATATATATATATATATATATATATATATATATATATATATATATATATATATATATATATATATATATATATATATATATATATATATATATATATATATATATATATATATATATATATATATATATATATATATATATATATATATATATATATATATATATATATATATATATATATATATATATATATATATATATATATATATATATATATATATATATATATATATATATATATATATATATATATATATATTTAAATTCTTATAAAATGTTATATTTTTTCATTTTTTTTGTTTAATTAGTAATGAAAAAACTCAAAATTGATCATTATATTTATCGCTATTTATACAAAATGACTAATATGATATATTTTGAAGAGCTAGTGAGTTAAGAATCTTTTTTTTTAATTAAGAGATAAAAAAACTCAAAAGTTAACTTGAGAACGAAATATTATGTTATATATATAAATATATATTTCACATAATATAGGTTTTTTTTTAAAGAAAACTTAGTCTAGATTTGTCCGGTCTTATAAAATACACTAAAACTCCTACAAAACAACACTTAAATGAAAAAAAAGAACTCTAATAGTAATTTTTGTAGTCTAATTCTAAAGTGGTAAGTGATATGTTTTATAATCTTTTATAATTTATGTTGTAATTTAAAATTTTACATAAAATAATTAAACATTACACAGTATATTTAATTAATTTTAAAAATTATTATATATTAAATATTAAATACGTAAAGTCACTTTGTATTTATATCATATAATATTTATTCTTACTTGAATTTTGTGATATTAAGAGTTATCTTAAATACATGAAGTAATAAAGTGGATATGCATTCCATATGTAGTCAGTTTCATAATCCAAATTTAATAGATCAAAAGAAATTTGGACATTACAAATCACCCTATTCAATAAGACGTGGATCTTAACATTTCAAACACACTAAAACAGTGCCAAACACACTACTTTTGGCATATAAAAATTTTTTCTCTTCAAAATATGGATGCATATTATAACTTTGAAAAGATTAAAATATTTTAAAATTTCAAAAGTTTTGACGCATCAAAGTTTATGTACCACAACACCAGTTTAGTATTTGTAGAATATTCAGACTATTTATTATTAAAAATATTTAAATAAATATTATAAATAAAAAATTAATATTATTTTTATCTATATTTCAATTTTGATATTCATTTTAATCAATTAATTATATATATATATGTATATGAATATATATATATATATATATATATATATATATATATATATATATATATATATATATATATATATATATATATATATATATTTATATATATTTAAATTCTTATAAAATTTTACATTTTTTCATTTTTTTTTGTTTAATTAGTAATGAAAAAACTCATAATTGATCACAATTTTATCGCCATTTATACAAAAGGACTAATATGGTATATTTTGAAGAGTTAGTGAGTTAAAAATATTTATTTTAATTAAGAGATAAAAAAAACTTAAAAGTTAACTTGAGAACGAAATATTATGTTATATATATAAATATATATTTTACATAATATAGGTTTTTTTAAAAGAAAACTTAGTCTAGACTTGTTCGGTCTTATAAAATAAACTAAAGCTCCTACAAAACAACACTTAAATGAAGTAAAAGAACTCTAATAGTAATTTTTGTAGTCTAATTCTAAAGTGGTAAGTGATATGCTTTATAATCTTTTATAGTTTATGTTGTAATTTAAAATTTTACATAAAATAGTTAAACATTACACAATATATTTAATTAATTTTAAAAATTATTATATATTAAATATTAAATACGTAAAGTCACTTTGTATTTATATCATATAATATTTATTCTTACTTGAATTTTGTGATATTAAGAGCCATCTTAAATACATGAAGTAATAAAGTGGATATGCATTACATATGTAGTCAGTTTCATAATGCAAATTTAATAGATCAAAACAAATTTGGACATTACAAATCACTGTACTAAATAAGATGTGGATCTTAACATTTCAAACACACTAAAATAGTGCCAAACACACTACTCCTTGCATATTAAAATTCTTTCTCTTCAAAATATGGAAGCATATTATGTTTTTTAAAAGATTAAAATATTTTAAAATTTCAAAAGTTTTGACGCATCAAAGATTTTATACCACAACACCAGTTTAGTATTTGTAGACTATATCTTAATTTTGATATTCATTTTAATCAACTAATTATATATATGTATATGAATATATATATATATATATATATATATATATATATATATATATATATATATATATATATATATATATATATATATATATATATATATATATTTATATATATATATATATATATATATATATATATATATATTTTATATATATATATATATATATATATATATATATATATTTAAATTCTTATAAAATGTTACATTTTTTCAATTTTTTTTTGTTTAATTAGTAATGAAAAAACTCAAAATTGATCATTATATTTATCGCTATTTATACAAAATGACTAATATGGTATATTTTGAAGAGTTAGTGAGTTAAGAATCTTTTTTTTTGATTAAGAGATAAAAAAACTCAAAAGTTAACTTGAGAACAAAATATTATGTTATATATATATATAAATATATATTTCACATAATATAGGTTTTTTTTAAAGAAAACTTAGTCTAGACTTGTCTGGTCTTATAAAATACACTAAAACTCCTACAAAACAACACTTAAATGAAGTAAAAGAACTCTAATAGTAATTTTTGTAGTCTAATTCTAAAGTGGTAAGTGATATGTTTTATAATCTTTTATAATTTTTGTTGTAATTTAAAATTTTACATAACATAATTAAACATTACACAATATACTTAATTAATTTTAAAAATTGTTATATATTAAATATTAAATACGTATAGTCACTTTGTATTTATATCATATACTATTTATTCTTACTTGAATTTTGTGATATTAAGAGTCATCTTAAATACATGAAGTAATAAAGTGGATATGCATTCCATATGTAGTCAGTTTCATAATGCAAATTTAATATATTAAAACAAATTTGGACATTACAAATCACTCTATTCAATAAGACGTGGATCTTAACATTTCAAACACACTAAAATAGTGCCAAACACACTACTCCTTGCATATAAAAATATTTTCTCTTCAAAATATGGATGCATATTATATTTTTGAAAAGATTAAAATATTTTAAAATTTCAAAAGTTTTGACGCATCAAAGTTTATGTACCACAACACTAGTGTAGTATTTGTAGAATATTCACACTGGTTATTATCAAAAATATTTAAATCAATATTATAAATAAAAAATTAATATTATTTTTATCTATATCTTAATTTTGATATTTATTTTAATCAATTAATTATATGTATTTATATGAATATATATATATATATATATATATATATATATATATATATATATATATATATATATATATATATATATATATATATATATATATATATATATATAATATATATTATATATATATATATATATATATATATATATATATATATATATATATATATATATATATATATATATATATATATATATATATATATATTTAAATTCTTATAAAATGTTACATTTTTTCATTTTTTTTTGTTTAATTAGTAATGAAAAAACTCAAAATTGATCATTATATTTATCGCTATTTATACAAAATGAATAATATGGTATATTTTGAAGAGTTAGTGAGTTAAGAATATTTTTTTTAATTAAGAGGTAAAAAAAACTTAAAAGTTAACTTGAGAACGAAATATTATGTTATATATATAAATTTATATTTCACATAATATAGGTTTTTTTTAAAGAAAACTTAGTCTAGACTTGTCCGGTCTTATAAAATACACTAAAACTCCTACAAAACAACACTTGAATGAAGTAAAAGAACTCTAATAGTAATTTTTGTAGTCTAATTCTAAAGTGGTAAGTGATATGCTTTATAATCTTTTATAGTTTATGTTGTAATTTAAAATTTTACCTAAAATAATTAAACATTACACAATATATTTAATTAATTTCTAAAATTATTATATATTAAACATTAAATACGTCAAGTCACTTTATACTTATATCATATAATATTTATTCTTACTTGAATTTTTTGATATTAAGAGTCATCTTAAATACATGAAGTAATAAAGTGGATATGCATTACGTATGTAGTCAGTTTCATAATGCAAATTTAATAGATCAAAACAAATTTGGACATTACAAATCACTCTACTCAATAAGACGTGGATCTAAACATTTCAAACACACTAAAATAGTGCCAAACACACTACTCCTTGCATATTAAAATTCTTTCTCTTCAAAATATGAAAGCATATTATATTTTTGAAAAAATTAAAATATTTTAAAATTTCAAAAGTTTTGACGTATCAAAGTTTATGTATCACAACACCAGTTTAGTATTTGTAGAATATTCACATTAGTTATTATCAAACATATTTAAATCAATGTTATAAATAAATAATTAATATTATTTTTATCTATATCTTAATTTTGATATACATTTTAATCAATTAATTATGTATATGTATATGAATATATATATATATATATATATATATATATATATATATATATATATATATATATATATATATATATATATATATATATATATATATATATATATATATATATATATATATATATATTTAAATTCTTATAAAATTTTACATTTATTCATTTTTTTTGTTTAATTAGTAATGAAAACTCAAAATTGATCACTATATTTATCGCTATTTATACAAAAGGACTAATATGGTATATTTTGAAGAGTTAGTGAGTTAAGAATATTTTTTTTTAATAAAGAGATAAAAAACTCAAAAGTTAACTTGAGAACGAAATATTATGTTATTTATATAAATATATATTTTACATAATATAGGTTATTTTTAAAGAAAACATAGTCTAGACTTGTCCGGTCTTATAAAATTCACTAAAACTCCTACAAAACAACACTTAAATGAAGTAAAAGAACTCTAATAATAATTTTTGTAGTCTAAATCTAAAGTGGTAAGTGATATGTTTTATAATCTTTTATTGTTTATGTTGTAATTTAAAATTTTACATAAAATAGTTAAACATTACACAATATATTTAATTAATTTCAAAAATTATTAAATATTAAAGAATAAATATGTAAAGTCACTTTGTATTTATATCATATAATATTTATTCATACTTGAATTTTGTGATATTAAGAGTCATCTTAAATACATGAAGTAATAAAGTGGATATGTATTCCATATATAGTCAGTTTCATAATGTAAATTTAATAGATCAAAACAAATTTGGATATTACAAATCACTCTCTTAAATAAGATGTGGATCTTAACATTTCTAACACACTAAAATAGTGCCAAACACACTACTCCTTGCATATTAAAATTATTTCTCTTCAAAATATGGATCCATATAATATTTTGAAAAGATTAAAATATTTTAAAATTTCAAAAGTTTTAACGCATCAAAGTTTATGTACCACAACACCAGTTTAGTATTTGTAGAATGGTCACACTAGTTATTATCAAACATATTTTAATCAATATTATAAATAAAAAATTAATTTTATTTTTATCTATATCTTAATTTTGATATTCATTTTAATCAATTAATTATGTATATGTATATGAATATATATATATATATATATATATATATATATATATATATATATATATATATATATATATATATATATATATATATATATATATATATATATATATATATATATATATATATATATATATATATATATATATATATATATATATATATATATATATATATATATATATATATATATATATATATATACACATATACATATATATATATATATATATATATATATATATATATATATATATATATATATACATATATATATATATATATATATATATATATATATATATATATATATATATATATATATATATTTAAATTCTTATAAAATGTTACATTTTTTCATTTTTTTTTGTTTAATTAGTAATGAAAACTCAAAATTGATCACTATATTTATTGCTATTTATACAAAAGGACTATTATGGTATATTTTGAAGAGTTAGTGAGTTAAGAATATTTTTTTTAATTAAGAGATAAAAAACTCAAAAGTTAACTTGAGAACGAAATATTATGTTATATATATAAATATATATTTTACATAATATAGGTTATTTTTACAGAGAATATAGTCTAGACTTGTCCGGTCTTATAAAATACACTAAAACTCCTACAAAACAAATCTTAAATGAAGTAAAAGAACTCTAATAGTAATTTTTGTAGTCTAATTCTAAAGTAGTAAGTGATATGTTTTATAATATTTTATTGTTTATGTTGTAATATAAAATTTTACATAAAATAGTTAAACATTACACAATATGTTTAATTAGTTTTAAAAATTATTACATATTAAAGAATAAATATGTAAAGTCACTTTGTATTTATATCATATAATATTTATTCATACTTGAATTTTGTGATATTAAGAGTCATCTTAAATACTTGAAGTTATAAAGTGGATATGTATTCCATATGTAGTCAGTTTCATAATGTAAATTTAATAGATCAAAACAAATTTGGATATTATAAATCACTCTCTTAAATAAGATGTGTATCTTAACATTTCAAACACACTAAAATAGTGTCAAACAAACTACTCCTTGCATATTAAAATTATTTCTCTTCAAAATATGGATCCATATTATATTTTGAAAAGATTAAAATATTTTAAAATTTCAAAAGTTTTAACGCATCAAGGTTTATGTACCACAACACAAGTTTAGTATTTGTAGAATATTCACACTAGTTATTATCAAACATATTTAAATCAATATTATAAATAAAAAATTAATATTATTTTTATCTATATCTTAATTTTGATATTCATTTTAATCAATTAATTATGTATATGTATATGAATATATATATATATATATATATATATATATATATATATATATATATATATATATATATATATATATATATATATATATATATATATATATATATATATATATATATATATATATATATATATATATATATATATATATATATATATATATATATATATATATATATATATATATATATATTTAAATTCTTATAAAATGTTACATTTTTTCATTTTTTTTTGTTTAATTAGTAATGAAAACTCAAAATTGATCACTATAATTATCGCTATTTATACAAAAGGACTAATATGGTATATTTTGAAGAGTTAGTGAGTTAAGAATATTTTTTTTAATAAAGAGATAAAAACTCAAAAGTTAACTTGAGAACGAAATATTATGTTATATATATAAATATATATTTTACATAATATAGGTTATTTTTAAAGAAAACTTAGTCTAGACTTGTCCGGTCATATAAAATGCACTAAAACTCCTACAAAACAACACTTAAATGAAGTAAAAGAACTCTAATAGTAATTCTTGTAGTCTAATTCTAAAGTGGTAAGTGATATGTTTTATAATATTTTATTGTTTATGTTGTAATTTAAAATTTTACATAAAATAGTTAAACATTACACAATATATTTAATTAATTTTAAAAATTATTACATATTAAAGAATAAATATGTAAAGTCACTTTGTATTTATATCATATAATATTTATTCATACTTGAATTTTGTGATATTAAGAGTCATCTTAAATACATGAAGTAATAAAGTGGATATGTATTCCATATGTAGTCAGTTTCATAATGTAAATTTAATAGATCAAAACAAATTTGGATATTATAAATCACTCTCTTAAATAAGATGTGTATCTTAACATTTCAAACACACTAAAATAGTGCCAAACAAACTACTCCTTGCATATTAAAATTATTTCTCTTCAAAATATGGATCCATATTATATTTTGAAAAGATTAAAATATTTTAAAATCTCAAAAGTTTTAACGCATCAAGGTTTATGTACCACAACACCAGTTTAGTATTTGTAGAATATTCACACTAGTTATTATCAAACATATTTAAATCAATATTATAAATAAAAAATTAATATTATTTTTATCTATATCTTAATTTTGATATTCATTTTAATCAATTAATTATGTATATGTATATGAATATATATATATATATATATATATATATATATATATATATATATATATATATATATATATATATATATATATATATATATATATATATATATATATATATATATATATATATATATATATATATATATATATATATATATATATTTAAATTCTTATAAAATGTTACATTTTTTCATTTTTTTTTGTTTAATTAGTAATGAAAACTCAAAATTGATCACTATATTTATCGCTATTTATACAAAAGGACTAATATGGTATATTTTGAAGAGTTAGTGAGTTAAGAATACTTTTTTTAATTAAGAGATAAAAAAATCAAAAGTTAACTTGAGAACGAAATATTATGTTATATATATAAATATATATTTTACATAATATAGGTTATTTTTAAAGAAAACTTAGTCTAGACTTGTCCGGTCTTATAAAATGCACTAAAACTCCTACAAAACAAATCTTAAATGAAGTAAAAGAACTCTAATAGTAATTTTTGTAGTCTAATTCTAAAGTGGTAAGTGATATGTTTTATAATGTTTTATTGTTTATGTTGTAATTTAAAATTTTACATAAAATAGTTAAACACTACACAATATATTTAATTAATTTTAAAAATTATTACATATTAAAGAATAAATATGTAAAGTCACTTTGTATTTATATCATATAATATTTATTCATACTTGAATTTTGTGATACTAAGAGTCATCTTAAATACATGACGTAATAAAGTGGATATGTATTCCATATGTAGTCAGTTTCATAATGTAAATTTAATAGATCAAAACAAATTTGGATATTACAAATCACTCTCTTAAATAAGATGTGGATCTTAACATTTCAAACACACTAAAATAGTGCCAAACACACTACTCCTTGCATATTAAAATTATTTCTCTTCAAAATATGAATCCATATTATATTTTGAAAAGATTAAAATATTTTAAAATTTCAAAAGTTTTAACGCATCAAGGTTTATGTACCACAACACCAGTTTAGTATTTGTAGAATATTCACACTAGTTATTATCAAACATATTTAAATCAATATTATAAATAAAAAATTAATATTATTTTTATCTATACCTTAATTTTGATATTCATTTTAATCAATTAATTATGTATATGTATATGAATATATATATATATATATATATATATATATATATATATATATATATATATATATATATATATATATATATATATATATATATATATATATATATATATATATATATATATATATATTAAATTCTTATAAAATGTTACATTTTCTCATTTTTTTTTGTTTAATTAGTAATGAAAACTCAAAATTGATCACTATATTTATCGCTATTTATACACAAGGACTAATATGGTATATTTTGAAGAGTTAGTGAGTTAAGAATATTTTTTTTAATTAAGAGATAAAAAAACTCAAAAGTTAACTTGAGAACGAAATATTATGTTATATATATAAATATATATTTTACATAATATAGGTTATTTTTAAAGAAAACTTAGTCTAGACTTGTCCGGTCTTATAAAATACACTAAAACTCCTACAAAACAACACTTAAATGAAGTAAAAGAACTCTAATAGTAATTTTTGTAGTCTAATTCTAAAGTGGTAAGTGATATGTTTTATAATCTTTTATTGTTTATGTTGTAATTTAATATTTTACATAAAATAGTTAAACATTACACAATATATTTAATTAATTTTTAAAATTATTATATATTAAACATTAAATACGTAAAGTCACTTTGTATTTATATCATATAATATTTATTCTTACTTGAATTTTGCGATATTAAGAGTCATCTTAAATACATGAAGTAATAAAGTGGATATGTATTCCTTAATTAGTCAGTTTCATAATGTAAATTTAATAGATCAAAACAAATTTGGATATTACAAATCACTCTCTTAAATAAGATGTGGATCTTAACATTTCAAACACACTAAAATAGTGCCAAACACACTACTCCTTGCATATTAAAATTATTTCTCTTCAGAATATGGATCCATATTATATTTTGAATAGATTAAAATATTTTAAAATTTCAAAAGTTTTAACGCATCAAATTTATGTACCACAACACCAGTTTAGTATTTGTAGAATGATCACACTAGTTATTATCAAACATATTTAAATCAATATTATAAATAAAAAAATTAATATTATTTTTATCTATATCTTAATTTTGATATTCATTTTAATCAATTAATTATGTATATGTATATGAATATATATATATATATATATATATATATATATATATATATTTATATATATTTATATATATATATATATATATATATATATATATATTTATATATTTAAATTCTTATAAAATGTTACATTTATTCATTTTTTTTTGTTTAATTAATAATGAAAACTCAAAATTAATCACTATATTTATCGCTATTTATACAAAAGGACTAATATGGTATATTTTGAAGAGTTAGTTAGTTAAGAATATTTTTTTTAATAAAGAGATAAAAAAATCAAAAGTTAACTTGAGAACGAAATATTATGTTATATATATAAATATATATATTACATAATATAGGTTATTTTTAAAGAAAACTTAGTCTAGATTTGTCCGGTCTTATAAAATGCACTAAAACTCCTACAAAACAAATCTTAAATGAAGTAAAAGAACTCTAATAGTAATTTTGGTAGTCTAATTCTAAAGTGGTAAGTGATATGTTTTATAATGTTTTATTGTTTATGTTGTAATTTAAAATTTTACATAAAATAGTTAAAAATTACACAATATATTTAATTAATTTTAAAAATTATTACATATTAAAGAATAAATATGTAAAGTCACTTTGTATTTATATCATATAATATTTATTCATACTTGAATTTTGTGATATTAAGAGTCATCTTAAATACATGACGTAATAAAGTGGATATGTATTCCATATGTAGTCAGTTTCATAATGTAAATTTAATAGATCAAAACAAATTTGGATATTACAAATCACTCTCTTGAATAAGATGTGGATCTTAACATTTCAAACACACTAAAATAGTGCCAAACACACTACTCCTTGCATATTAAAATTATTTCTCTTCAAAATATGGATCCATATTATATTTTGAAAAGATTATAATATTTTAAAATTTCAAAAGTTTTAACGCATCAAAGTTTATGTACCACAACACCAGTTTAATATTTGTAGAATATTCACACTAGTTATTATCAAACATATTTAAATCAATATTATAAATAAAAAATTAATATTATTTTTATCTATACCTTAATTTTGATATTCATTTTAATCAATTAACTATGTATATGTATATGAATATAAATATATATATATATATATATATATATATATATATATATATATATATATATATATATATATATATATATATATATATATATATATATTTAAATTCTTATAAAATGTTACATTTTTTCATTTTTTTTGTTTAATTAGTAATGAAAACTCAAAATTGATCACTATATTTATCGCTATTTATACAAAAGGACTAATATGGTATATTTTGAAGAGTTAGTGAGTTAAGAATATTTTTTTTTAATAAAGAGATAAAAAACTCAAAAGTTAACTTGAGAACGAAATATTATGTTATATATATAAATATATATTTTACATAATATAGGTTATTTTTAAAGAAAACATAGTCTAGACTTGTCCGGTCTTATAAAATTGACTAAAACTCCTACAAAACAACACTTAAATGAAGTAAAAGAACTCTAATAGTAATTTTTGTAGTCTAATTCTAAAGTGGTAAGTAATATGGTTTATAATGTTTCATAGTTTATTTTGTAATTTAAAATTTTACCTAAAATAGTTAAACATTACACAATATATTTAATTAATTTTTAAAATTATTATATATTAAACATTAAATACGTAAAGTCACTTTGTATTTATATCATATAATATTTATTCTTACTTGAATTTTGTGATATTAAGAGTCATCTTAAATACATGAAGTAATAAAGTGGATATGTATTCCATATGTAGTCAGTTTCATAATGTAAATTTAATAGATCAAAACAAATTTGGACATTACAAATCACTCTACTAAATAAGATGTGGATCTTAACATTTCAAACACACTAAAATAGTGCCAAACACACTACTTCTTGCATATTAAAATTCTTTCTCTTCAAAATATGGAAGCATATTATATTTTGAATAGATTTAAATATTTTAAAATTTAAAAAGTTTTAACGCATCAAAGTTTATGTACCACAACACCAGTTTAGTATTTGTAGAATATTCACACTAGTTATTATCAAACATATTTAAATCAATATTATAAATAAAAAATTAATATTATTTTTATCTATATCTTAATTTTAATATTCATTTTAATCAATTAATTATGTATATGTATATGAATATATATATATATATATATATATATATATATATATATATATATATATATATATATATATATATATATATATATATATATATATATATATATATATATATATATATATATATTTAAATTCTTATAAACTGTTACATTTTTTCATTTTTTGTTTGTTTAATTAGTAATGAAAAAACTCAAAATTAATCACTACATTTATCGCTATTTATACAAAAGGACTAATATGGTATATTTTGAAGAGTTAGTGAGTTAAGAATATTTTTTTTAATTAAGAGATAAAAAAACTCAAAAGTTAACTTGAGAACGAAATATTATGTTATATATATAAATATATATTTCACATAATATAGGTTATTTTTAAAGAAAACTTAGTCTAGACTTGTCCGGTCTTATAAAATACACTAAAACACCCACATAACAACACTTAAATGAAGTAAAAGAACTCTAATAGTAATTTTTGTAGTCTAATTCTAAAGTGGTAAGTGATATGTTTTATAATCTTTTATAGTTTATGTTGTAATTTAAAATTTTACATAAAATAGTTAAACATTACACAATATATTTAATTAATTTTTAAAATTATTATATATTAAACATTAAATACGTAAAGTCACTTTGTATTTATATCATATAATATTTATTCTTACTTGAATTTTGTGATATTAAGAATCATCTTAAATACATGAAGTAATAAAGTGGATATGTATTCCATATGTAGTCAGTTTCCTAATGTAAATTTAATAGATCCAAACAAATTTGGACATTACAAATCACTCTATTAAATAAGATGTGGATCTTAACATTTCAAACACACTAAAATAGTGCCAAACACACTACTCCTTGCATATTAAAATTCTTTCTCTTCAAAATATGGAAGCATATTATATTTATGAATAGATTAAAATATTTTAAAATTTAAAAAGTTTTAACGCATCAAAGTTTATGTACCACAACACCAGTTTAGTATTTGTAGAATATTCACACTAGTTATTATCAAACATATTTAAATCAATATTATAAATAAAAAATTAATATTATTTTTATCTATATCTTAATTTTGATATTCATTTTAATCAATTAATTATGTATATGTATATGAATATATATATATATATATATATATATATATATATATATATATATATATATATATATATATATATATATATATATATATATATATATATATATATATATATATATATATATATATATATATATATATATATATATATATATATATATATATATATATATATTTAAATTCTTATAAAATGTTACATTTTTTCATTTTTTTTTTGTTTAATTAGTAATGAAAAAACTCAAAATTAATCACTATATTTATCGCTATTTATGCAAAAGGACTAATATGGTATATTTTGAAGAGTTAGTGAGTTAAGAATTTTTTTTTTTAATTAAGAGATAAAAAAACTCAAAAGTTAACTTGAAAACGAAATATTATGTTATATATATAAATATATATTTTACATAATATAGGTTATTTTTAAAGAAAACTTATTCTAGACTTATCCGGTCTTATAAAATACACTAAAACACCTACAAAACAACACTTAAATGAAGTAAAAGAACTCTAATAGTAATTTTTGTAGTCTAATTCTAAAGTGGTTAGTGATATGCTTTATAATCTTTTATACTTTATGTTGTAATTTAAAATTTTACATAAAATAGTTAAACATTACACAATATATTTAATTAATTTTTAAAATTATTATATATTAAACATTAAATACGTAAAGTCACTTTGTATTTATATCATATAATATTTATTCTTACTTGAATTTTGTGATATTAAGAGTCATCTTAAATACAGGAAGTAATAAAGTGGATATGTATTCCATATGTAGTCAGTTTCCTAATGTAAATTTAATAGATCCAAACAAATTTGGACATTACAAATCACTCTATTAAATAAGATGTGGATCTTAACATTTCAAACACACTAAAATAGTGCCAAACACACTACTCCTTGCATATTAAAATTCTTTCTCTTCAAAATATGGAAGCATATTATATTTATGAATAGATTAAAATATTTTAAAATTTAAAAAGTTTTAACGCATCAAAGTTTATGTACCACAACACCAGTTTAGTATTTGTAGAATATTCACACTAGTTATTATCAAACATATTTAAATCAATATTATAAATAAAAAAATTAATATTATTTTTATCTATATCTTAATTTTGATATTCATTTTAATCAATTAATTATGTATATGTATATGAATATATATATATATATATATATATATATATATATATATATATATATATATATATATATATATATATATATATATATATATATATATATATATATATATATATATATATATATATATATATATATATATATATATATATATATATATATATATATATATATATATATATATATATATATATATATATATATATATATATATATATATATATATATATATATATATAAATTCTTATAAAATGTTAAATTTTTTCATTTTTTTTTGTTTAATTAGTAATGAAAAAACTCAAAATTAATCACTATATTTATCGCCATTTATGCAAAAGGACTAATATGGTATATTTTGAAGAGTTAGTGAGTTAAGAATTTTTTTTTTAATTAAGAGAT
This sequence comes from Lathyrus sativus, assembly GCA_963859935.3. Taxonomy (NCBI): domain Eukaryota; kingdom Viridiplantae; phylum Streptophyta; class Magnoliopsida; order Fabales; family Fabaceae; genus Lathyrus; species Lathyrus sativus. Next base: position 437,844,185 of record OZ012740.1, on the reverse strand, counting down.
AAAAAAACTCAAAAGTTAACTTGAAAACGAAATATTATGTTATATATATAAATATATATTTTACATAATATAGGTTATTTTTAAAGAAAACTTATTCTAGACTTGTCCGGTCTTATAAAATACACTAAAACACCTACAAAACAACACTTAAATGAAGTAAAAGAACTCTAATAGTAATTTTTGTAGTCTAATTCTAAAGTGGTTAGTGATATGCTTTATAATCTTTTATAGTTTATGTTGTAATTTAAAATTTTACATAAAATAGTTAAACATTACACAATATATTTAATTAATTTTTAAAATTATTATATATTAAACATTAAATACGTAAAGTAACTTTGTATTTGTATATCATATAATATTTATTCTTACTTGAATTTTGTGATATTAAGAGTCATCTTAAATACATGAAGTAATAAAGTGGATATGTATTTGATCAGTGCATATTTATGCACATTCTCCTATATTTTTACTTAGGCATTTCTTTACTTTATTTTGATTATTTTTATGTTTTATTATGTTTTTACATTTTATTTTATTTTTGGTTTAATTTAATTATCGCAACTATTTTTCAGCTTTAGTAGTCTGCACGGAAACGATCATAACTGGAGCTCCGGGAATCCCTTTGAGGCGTTCTAAAAATCTCCGGAAAGCTAAGAGAGAGAGCTACGACTTTCGTGTTGGAGTCGAAGTCAGATTCGGAGCTCAAAATTCCAGAATTTCGTTTCAAGTTACAGCATTAGAATTCTGTTTTAGTTTTGGTCTTGTTTTGGGCCTGAATTATGTTTTTGACCCAGTTGGGTTGTGACCTGAATTCTGGTCTTTATCCTCTTTAGTCTAGGTCTGGCCGTACAGCCAAAAAAACCCTATTCACTATTCACGAAAAAATAAAAAAAAACCTTTGAGAAGAACTCATGGAAAACTAATACCTCCGGGCAAATCCTGCTGTGTATGGTTTCAACACTTTGAGGTTATTATAATATCAATTTAAATCTGATTCCTTTCAATCCTTTTATATGAAGTCATTTGCTTAATTTGATTGCAATTGTTTGCTTAATTCAATTGTTGTTCATAGGATAGAATTGATTAAATTCGATTGTATGCATGTTCCTAAATTTAATTGCGTGTTATCGTTTGCTTAATTCGTTAATTCGTCTCCAAAAATAAAATAAAATGTAAAAACATAATAAAACATAAAAATAATCAAAATAAAGTAAAGAAATGCCTAAGTAAAAATATAGGAGAATATGCATAAATATGCACTGATCAAATTCCCCCACACTTGAACTTTTGCACTCCGAGCAAAATTAAAATAAAACACAACAAAGAAAGCACAAACACATCAACAGATACTCATTCCAGGCTGTAAGTCTTCTTCGGTTAAGTTTGCATCGATAGGTACTAATCTTACACACTAAGGATATCTTAGGAACACTAATCCATAATTGTGCAGACATAAACCTCCTGAATATACAAATCAACTCGAATCATGTTATTATGTTGAAGCCTAACTTACTCTTTCTCCTTTTTGCTCTTTTTCATTCAGGCGCAATCACATTAAGCCCGTTATCTCCACACACTCATAGCAAGGCGACCGATTAGTGACTCTGATCCTTTTTGTTTTGGGTTCTGGTACTTACGTGGCATAACCCTTTGCTCACTTAATTGTAGTTGCGGGGGATCGGTCGTAATCCGCCCTACCAAGTTCAGCACCAGAAACCGCTGAACCAACTAACGAGTAATAAAAAATTTTCAACTTTTTATTTTATTTTCTTTTTCTTTTTTTCTTCTTTTTATTTTTTTTATTTTCAATTTGATCACTCACTTATATTCATCGGCTTCCCTGCGTAGAGTGTGTATGAGATGGTGCTGACTGCTAAAATAAACTACTCAAGAGCTGTTAGAGAATGAAAATTCAAGGCTAAACCATAATAAGAATTCAAATCAATTTCCATATGAGGAGACTTACGGTGTTAAGACGATACGGATCTTGTGAATTTTTCCCAAGTCTCCACAAACTAATCCCAAATTAGTCTTTAGCCTAGAACTTTCAAAAAGATGCAATTTTTATTTTATTTTATTATTATAACTGAAAACAAACCAAAACAAAATAGTAAAATAAGCAGATAAAATAAAGGTTTCCCTAATTCCCCCACACTTGAACTTTTGCACTCCGAGCAAAATTAAAATAAAACACAACAAAGAAAGCACAAACACATCAACAGATACTCATTCCAGGCTGTAAGTCTTCTTCGGTTAAGTTTGCATCGATAGGTACTAATCTTACACACTAAGGATATCTTAGGAACACTAATCCATAATTGTGCAGACATAAACCTCCTGAATATACAAATCAACTCGAATCATGTTATTATGTTGAAGCCTAACTTACTCTTTCTCCTTTTTGCTCTTTTTCATTCAGGCGCAATCACATTAAGCCAGTTATCTCCACACACTCATAGCAAGGCGACCGATTAGTGACTCTGATCCTTTTTGTTTTGGGTTCTGGTACTTACGTGGCATAACCCTTTGCTCACTTAATTGTAGTTGCAGGGGATCGGTCGTAATCCGCCCTACCAAGTTCAGCACTAGAAACCGCTGAACCAACTAACGAGTAATAAAAAATTTTCAACTTTTTATTTTATTTTCTTTTTCTTTTTTTCTTCTTTTTATTTTATTTTCTTTTCAATTTGATCACTCACTTATATTCATCGGCTTCCCTGCATAGAGTGTGTATGAGATGGTGCTGACTGCTAAAATAAACTACTCAAGAGCTGTTAGAGAATGAAAATTCAAGGCTAAACCATAATAAGAATTCAAATCAATTTCCATATGAGGAGACTTACGGTGTTAAGACGATACCGATCTTGTGAATTTTTCCCAAGTCTCCACAAACTAATCCCAAATTAGTCTTTAGCCTAGAACTTTCAAAAAGATGCAATTTTTATTTTATTTTATTATTATAACTGAAAACAAACCAAAACAAAATAGTAAAATAAGCAAATAAAATAAAGGTTTCCCTAATTCCCCCACACTTGAACTTTTGCACTCCGAGCAAAATTAAAATAAAACACAACAAAGAAAGCACAAACACATCAACAGATACTCATTCCAGGCTGTAAGTCTTCTTCGGTTAAGTTTGCATCGATAGGTACTAATCTTACACACTAAGGATATCTTAGGAACACTAATCCATAATTGTGCAGACATAAACCTCCTGAATATACAAATCAACTCGAATCATGTTATTATGTTGAAGCCTAACTTACTCTTTCTCCTTTTTGCTCTTTTTCATTCAGGCGCAATCACATTAAGCCCGTTATCTCCACACACTCATAGCAAGGCGACCGATTAGTGACTCTGATCCTTTTTGTTTTGGGTTCTGGTACTTACGTGGCATAACCCTTTGCTCACTTAATTGTAGTTGCGGAGGATCGGTCGTAATCCGCCCTACCAAGTTCAGCACCAGAAACCGCTGAACCAACTAACGAGTAATAAAAAATTTTCAACTTTTTATTTTATTTTATTTTTCTTTTTTTCTTCTTTTTATTTTTTTTTCTTTTCAATTTGATCACTCACTTATATTCATCGGCTTCCCTGCGTAGAGTGTGTATGAGATGGTGCTGACTGCTAAAATAAACTACTCAAGAGCTGTTAGAGAATGAAAATTCAAGGCTAAACCATAATAAGAATTCAAATCAATTTCCATATGAGGAGACTTACGGTGTTAAGACAATACCGATCTTGTGAATTTTTCCCAAGTCTCCACAAACTAATCCCAAATTAGTCTTTAGCCTAGAACTTTCAAAAAGATGCAATTTTTATTTTATTTTATTATTATAACTGAAAACAAACCAAAACAAAATAGTAAAATAAGCAAATAAAATAAAGGTTTCCCTAATTCCCCCACACTTGAACTTTTGCACTCCGAGCAAAATTAAAATAAAACACAACAAAGAAAGCACAAACACATCAACAGATACTCATTCCAGGCTGTAAGTCTTCTTCGGTTAAGTTTTCATCGATAGGTACTAATCTTACACACTAAGGATATCTTAGGAACACTAATCCATAATTGTGCAGACATAAACCTCCTGAATATACAAATCAACTCGAATCATGTTATTATGTTGAAGCCTAACTTACTCTTTCTCCTTTTTGCTCTTTTTCATTCAGGCGCAATCACATTAAGCCAGTTATCTCCACACACTCATAGCAAGGCGACCGATTAGTGACTCTGATCCTTTTTGTTTTGGGTTCTGGTACTTACGTGGCATAAGCCTTTGCTCACTTAATTGTAGTTACGGGGGATCGGTCGTAATCCGCCCTACCAAGTTCAGCACCAGAAACCGCTGAACCAACTAACGAGTAATAAAAAATTTTCAACTTTTTATTTTATTTTCTTTTTCTTTTTTTCTTCTTTTTATTTTTTTTTTCTTTTCAATTTGATCACTCACTTATATTCATTGACTTCCCTGCGTAGAGTGTGTATAAGATGGTGCTGATTGCTAAAATAAACTACTCAAGAGCTGTTAGAGAATGAAAATTCAAGGCTAAACCATAATAAGAATTCAAATCAATTTCCATATGAGGAGACTTACGGTGTTAAGACGATGCCGATCTTGTGAATTTTTCCCAAGTCTCCACAAACTAATCCCAAATTAGTCTTTAGCCTAGAACTTTCAAAAAGATGCAATTTTTATTTTATTTTATTATTATAACCGAAAACAAACCAAAACAAAATAGTAAAATAAGCAAATAAAATAAAGGTTTCCCTCCCCCACACTTAAATCATACATTGTCCTCAATGAAAGTACATAAATATAAATAAGAGTGAGAGAAAGGAAAGAACACACCCGATGAGTCAAGGTGGATAAGTGATCATATAAGCAGCCTTTCCCAAAGAGGGATCTTCTACATGCTTCTCTCCCAAAGTGGGGATGTTATAAAGTAACTTTGCGTAGTATCCATTGACCTTGAAATATTTATTAGTGTCTTCACCTTTTATTCCAGGATCAAATAAGAATCTTCGATAAATAAAAGTGTCGAATGGGCACGTGAATTTGATATCCTTTTCCACAACATCAGAGATCAATGGGTTAAGGGGTTGCTTCACTGCTTTTCTTCCCACTTCCATCGAGGTCCATCCAATTCCCTTCTTATGTTTCTTTAAAACCTGTAAAAGTTTATTATCTTCATCAAAATCAAGGTTAGAAGAAATTATAACTGGAAGCTTTTTATCCATATCTGAATAAGCATAATTCAGATTGGTATGGAGTGGTTTAAGCTCCAAGGGGGGAGGTTGTTCAATGGATGGTGAGGTTGGGGCAGCCGTGATGTTAAGAGTTTTAGCTTCATAAACAACTTCATCTGCATGAAAAATATCACCCTGTACGGCAGCATTAATCTCAGCACAAACAGAGCAAATGTTAGTGTCGGTACATGAATCACAAGAGTAAGTATCATCAAAATCTGCTAATGATGGAAAATCAAAATACAATTCAGAATAAGTATCATCAACTAAATTAGAAGGAAACTCTTTTGGATTCACTACTGTTTGGGCAGATGGTTGGTTTGAATCTTGAGCTTGTTGCATGACATTCACTATAGTGGCAAGCTGTTCAATCTGTGTCTGCAAAGCTTGAAGACTTGAATCTGTTTGTTGCTGAAACTGAAGATCATTTATAGCCATTTGCTTGACAAGGTCCTCTAGTGAAGGTTCAGAAGGTGTAGAGCACACATTTTGGAATTCATTCATATGCTTATTCGGATCATCACCTGCAAATCCATTAAACCTTGACAACAAGTGTATTAAACCAGATTCCGATTCGAAAGGAACAGCAACATCATCATATTCAATACACAAGCTATTATAATTTACATCAGGGGAAACTAATTGTCTTAAGGTTCTATTATCAGCCATTTCAAAATCAAGTTCAGTATCCGAAGCAAACAAGTTATGCAGATAGTCAGACTCAGACTCAGACTCAAACACAATGATGAAAAACAATTAATTAAATTTCAAAAAAATAAAATAATACCAGAATTAAACTAATTAAGCAAAATAACAATTATGAGAATTTTTTCGATTTTTTTCGACTCTATAAAAACAGTAAAAAATTCATTAAAAATAGAAAAAAGGTTTTTTTTGCGATTCTGAGGGTGGATACCAGGTATTCCTTTGGAATACATGGATTAATTACTGGACGATTTTTCTGCTTCTCGTAGGTAAAACAGTTTTACGATCGGACACAATTTTTCCAAAAACAGATTTTTTATGATTTGGACTGTAAAACGCAAATTGGACGAAACTGCGAGGAAACTAAGGTCTAGACTCGAGGATGCTAACTAACCCTATGACTCTAAAATTGATTAATAACGACAAGAATCCCCGGCAACGACGCCAATTTGATCCACTGTCGCGCGCGGATCAAAAACGAGTAATTTTAGGAAAATGCAGTACAGCGACAGTGACTCGAAATATCATTCTCAAAAGGATTTTTGTAGTGATTGACCAATAAAGTAATAATTTATGGGGGTTTGAATTTTGATTAAGAGAAAAAATACTGAAAATAAGTGATTATAAAAAAAATGATTATTAAAATAAGATAAAACGGCTAATCCTACTGATTTGGGTTCCGATTTATCATCGACTATTATAACATCAATCCCTAAACGGCTCCAATCCTATTCGATTATGATATTAATCAGACAAGCGCTTACCAACATCAAATGAATTATGTTCCTGTTTACTAAATTAAGCAAACGGTTAAGAATATGACGAATTAACGAATTAAGCAAACGATAACACGCAATTAAATTTAGGAACATGCATACAATCGAATTTAATCAATTCTATCCTATGAACAACAATTGAATTAAGCAAACAATTGCAATCAAATTAAGCAAATGACTTCATAGAAAAGGATTGAAAAGGAATCAAATTTAAATTGATATTATAATAACCTCAAAGTGTTGAAACCATACACAGCAGGATTTGCCCGGAGGTATTAGTTTTCCATGAGTTATTCTCAAAGGTTTTTAATTAAAGAGGATAAAAAACCAGAATATAAATTTAATAGATCAAAACAAATTTGGACATTACAAATCAATCTATTAAATAAGATGTGGATCTTAACATTTCAAACACACTAAAATAGTGCCAAACACACTACTCCTTGCATATTAAAGTTCTTTCTCTTCAAAATATGGATGCATATTATATTTTTGAAAAGATTAAAATATTTTAAAATTTCAAAAGTTTTGACGCATCAAAGTTTAAATACCACAACACCAGTTTAGTATTTGTAGAATATTCACACTAGTTATTATCAAACATATTTAAATCAATATTATAAATAAAAAATTAATATTATTTTTATCTATATCTTAATTTTGATATTCATTTTAATCAATTAATTATGTATATGTATATGAATATATATATATATATATATATATATATATATATATATATATATATATATATATATATATATATATATATATATATATATATATATATATATATATATATATATATATATATATATATATATATATATATATATATATATATATATATATATATATATATATATATATATATATATATATATATATATATATATATATATATATATATATATATATATATATATATTTAAATTCTTATAAAATGTTACATTTTTTCATTTTTATTTTTGTTTAATTAGTACTGAAAAAAGTCAAAATTGATCACTATATTTATCGCTATTTTTACAAAAGGACTAACATGGTATATTTTGAAGAGTTAGTGAGTTAAGAATATTTTTTTTAATTAAGAGAAAAAAAACTCAAAAGTTAACTTGAGAACGAAATATTAAGTTATATATATAAATATATATTTTACATAATATAGGTTATTTTTAAAGAAAACTTAGTCTAGACTTGTCCGGTCTTATAAAATACACTAAAACTCCTACATAACAACACTTAAATGAAGTAAAAGAACTCTAATAGTAGTTTTTCTAGTCTAATTCTATAGTGGTAAGTGATATGCTTTATAATCTTTTATAGTTTATGTTGTAATTTAAAATTTTACATAAAATAATTAAACATTACACAATATATTTAATTAATTTTTAAAATTATTATATATTAAACATTAAATACGTAAAGTCACTTTGTATTTATATCATATAATATTTATTCTTACTTGAATTTTGTGATATTAAGAGTCATCTTAAATACATGAGGTAATAAAGTGGATATGTATTTCATATGTAGTCAGTTTCATAATGTAAATTTAATAGATCAAAACAAATTTGGACATTACAAACTCTCTTAAATAAGATGTGGATCTTAACATTTCAAACACACTAAAATAGTGCCAAACACACTACTCCTTGCCTATTAAAATTATTTCTCTTCAAAATATGGATCCATATTATATTTTGAAAAGATTAAAATATTTTAAAATTTCAAAAGTTTTAACGCATCAAAGTTTATGTACCACAACACCAGTTTAGTATTTGTAGAATATTCACACTAGTTATTATCAAACATATTTAAATCAATATTATAAATAAAAAATTAATATTATTTTTATCTATATCTTAATTTTGATATTCATTTTAATCAATTAATTATATATATGTATATCAATATATATAAATATATATATATATATATATATATATATATATATATATATATATATATATATATATATATATATATATATATATATATATATATATATATATATATATATATATATATATATATATATATATATATATATATATATATATATATATATATATATATATTTAAATTCTTATAAAATGTTACATTTTTTCATTTTTTTTTGTTTAATTAGTAATGAAAAAACTCAAAATTAATCACTATATTTATCGCTATTTATACAAAAGGACTAATATGGTATATTTTGAAGAGTTAGTGAGTTAAGAATATTTTTTTTTAATTAAGAGATAAAAAAACTCAAAAGTTAACTTGAGAACGAAATATTATGTTATATATATAAATATATATTTTACATAATATAGGTTATTTTTAAAGAAAACTTAGTCTAGACTTGTCCGGTCTTATAAAATACACTAAAAATCCTACAAAACAACACTTAAATGAAGTAAAAGAACTCTAATAGTAATTTTTGTAGTCTAATTCTAAAGTGGTAAGTGATATGTTTTATAATCTTTTATAGTTTATGTTGTAATTTAAAATTTTACATAAAATAGTTAAACATTACACAATATATTTAATTAATTTTTAAAATTATTATATATTAAACATTAAATACGTAAAGTAACTTTGTATTTATATATCATATAATATTTATTCTTACTTGAATTTTGTGATATTAAGAGTCATCTTAAATACATGAAGTAATAAAGTGGATATGTATTCCATATGTAGTCAGTTTCCTAATGTAAATTTAATAGATCCAAACAAATTTGGACATTACAAATCACTCTATTAAATAAGATGTGGATCTTAACATTTCAAACACACTAAAATAGTGCCAAACACACTACTCCTTGCATATTAAAATTCTTTCTCTTCAAAATATGGAAGCATATTATATTTATGAATAGATTAAAATATTTTAAAATTTAAAAAGTTTTAACGCATCAAAGTTTATGTACCACAACACCAGTTTAGTATTTGTAGAATATTCACACTAGTTATTATCAAACATATTTAAATCAATATTATAAATAAAAAATTAATATTATTTTTATCTATATCTTAATTTTGATATTCATTTTAATCAATTAATTATGTATATGTATATGAATATATATATATATATATATATATATATATATATATATATATATATATATATATATATATATATATATATATATATATATATATATATATATATATATATATATATATATATATATATATATATATATATATATATATATATAAATTCTTATAAAATGTTACATTTTTTCTTTTTTTTTTTGTTTAATTAGTAATGAAAAAACTCAAAATTAATCACTATATTTATCGCTATTTATGCAAAAGGACTAATATGGTATATTTTGAAGAGTTAGTGAGTTAAGAATTTTTTTTTAATTAAGAGATAAAAAAACTCAAAAGTTAACTTGAAAAGGAAATATTATGTTATATATATAAATATATATTATACATATATAGGATATTTTTAAAGAAAACTTATTCTAGACTTGTCCGGTCTTATAAAATACACTAAAACACCTACAAAACAACACTTAAATGAAGTAAAAGAACTCTAATAGTAATTTTTGTAGTCTAATTCTAAAGTGGTTAGTGATATGCTTTATAATCTTTTATAGTTTATGTTGTAATTTAAAATTTTACATAAAATAGTTAAACATTACACAATATATTTAATTAATTTTTAAAATTATTATATATTAAACATTAAATACGTAAAGTAACTTTGTATTTATATATCATATAATATTTATTCTTACTTGAATTTTGTGATATTAAGAGTCATTTTAAATACATGAAATAATAAAGTGGATATGTATTCCATATGTAGTCATTTTCATAATGTATATTTAATAGATCAAAACAAATTTGGACATTACAAATCAATCTATTAAATAAGATGTGGATCTTAACATTTCAAACACACTAAAATAGTGCCAAACACACTACTCCTTGCATATTAAAGTTCTTTCTCTTCAAAATATGGATGCATATTATATTTTTAAAAGATTAAAATATTTTAAAATTTCAAAAGTTTTGACGCATCAAAGTTTAAGTACCACAACACAATTTAGTATTTGTAGAATATTCACACTAGTTATTATCAAACATATTTAAATCAATATTATAAATAAAAAATTAATATTATTTTTATCTATATCTTAATTTTGATATTCATTTTAATCAATTAATTATGTATATGTATATAAATATATATATATATATATATATATATATATATATATATATATATATATATATATATATATATATATATATATATATATATATATATATATATATATATATATATATATATAATATATATATATATATATATATATATATATATATATATATATATATATATATATATATATATATATATATATATATATATATATATATATATATATATATATATATATATATATATATATTATATATATATATATATATATATATATAATTATATATATATATATATATATATATATATATATATATATATATATATATATATTTAAATTCTTATAAAATGTTACATTTTTTCATTTTTATTTTTGTTTAATTAGTAATGAAAAAAGTCAAAATTGATCACTATATTTATCGCTATTTTTACAAAAGGACTAATATGATATATTTTGAAGAGTTAGTGAGTTAAGAATATTTTTTTTAATTAAGAGAAAAAAAACTCAAAAGTTAACTTGAGAACGAAATATTAAGTTATATATATAAATATATATTTTACATAGTATAGGTTATTTTTAAAGAAAACTTTGTCTAGACTTGTCCGGCCTTATAAAATACACTAAAACTCCTACAAAACAACACTTAAATGAAGTAAAAGAACTCTAATAGTAATTTTACTAGTCTAATTCTATAGTGGTAAGTGATATGCTTTATAATCTTTTATAGTTTATGTTGTAATTTAAAATTTTACATAAAATAGTTAAACATTACACAATATATTTAATTAATTTTAAAATTATTATATATTAAATATTAAATACGTAAAGTCACTTTGTATTTATATCATATAATATTTATTCTTACTTTAATTTTGTGATATTAAGAGTCATCTTAAATACATGAAGTAATAAAGTGGATATGTATTCCATATGTAGTCAGTTTCATAATGTAAATTTAATAGATCAAAACAAATTTGGACATTACAAATCACTCTACTAAATAAGATGTGGATCTTAATATTTCAAAGACACTAAAATAGTTCCAAAGACACTACTCCTTGCATATTAAAATTCTTTCTCTTCAAAATATGGAAGCATATTATATTTTTGAAAAGATTAAAATATTTTAAAATTTAAAAGTTTTGACGCATCAAAGTTTATGTACCACAATACCAGGTTAGTATTTGTAGAATATTCACACTAGTTATTATCAAATATATTTAAATCAATATTATAAATAAAAAATTCATATTATTTTTATCTATATCTTAATTTGTATATTCATTTTAATCAATTAATTATATATATATATATATATATATATATATATATTAATATATATATATATATATATATATATATATATATATATATATATATATATATATATATATATATATATATTTAAATTCATATAAAATGTTTCATTTTTTCATTTTTTTTTTTGTTTAATTAGTAATGAAAAAACTCAAAATTGATCAGTATATGTATCGCTATTTTTACAAAAGGACTAATATGGTATATTTTGAAGAGTTAGTGAGTTAAGAATATTTTTTTAATTAAGAGATAAAAAAACTCAAAAGTTAACTTGAGAACGAAATATTATGTTATATATATATATATATATATATATATATATATATATATATATATATATATATATATATATATATATATATATATATATATATATATATATATATATATATATATATATATATATATATATATATATATATATATATATATATATATATATATATATAATATATATATATATATATATATATATATATATATATATATATATATATATATATATATATAATATTCACATAATATAGGTTTTTTTAAAGAAAACTTAGTCTAGACTTGTCTGGTCTTATAAAATACACACAAACTCCTACAAAACAACACTTAAATGAAGTAAAAGAACTCTAATAGTAATTTTTGTAGTCTAATTCTAAAGTGGTAAGTGATATGTTTAAAATCTTTTATAATTTATGTTGTAATTTAAAATGTTACATAAAATAGCTAAACATTACACAATATATTTAATTAATTTTAAAATTATTATATATTAAATATTAAATACGTAAAGTCACTTTGTATTTATATCATATAACATTTATTCTTATTTTAATTTTGTGATATTAAGAGTCATCTTAAATACATGAAGTAATAAAGTGGATATGTATTCCATATGTAGTTAGTTTCATAATGTAAATTTAATAGATCAAAACAAATTTGGACATTACAAATCACTCTACTAAATAAGATGTGGATAACAATGAGCAAGTGATGAGCAGGAAATTAGCAGCTTCAAAATGTTGTAGAAGTTCTCCTTTTATAGCTTTTTCAAAATGCTTTAAGTGATGCGCAGCTGTATATAATATTAGATTGTAAGACTTTTCATCACCAGAAGTATGGGCAGAGATATGCTTTATGCAGGAAAGGTATGGTTGTAGAAGCCTTGGGATTTGCACCACATCACTTCTTTGGACAAAATAGTCGTTGGTTACTTTGGAAGTAGAACCACGTCCAATCAAGTTTACAGCTTCTTCAGCAAGCTTCCTTCAGGATGAAGTCTTCATAATCTACACTTCAGAACTTGTAGCAAGCTTAAAGGTTTGAAATACTTTAACATGATCAGAGCTAAAATGATTGAGATGTTCAGAGCCTTGATAGATGATCAGATCTTAATATATCAGAGTCTCAATCTTGATCAGAGTCTTCATCAGATCAGAGTCTTCATCAGAGCATGCAGCAGTATGTGCTTGTGCGTGAATATTAACGATAAGAGTCTGGTTATCAAAGCCTCTGAACTTGCAGTGAAAAGAACTTCAGAGTCTGATTAGATCAGAGCTTTCAGCTTTTGTACACTTCTTTCATTAACGCTTCAGATCATTCTGTAGCTTCTACTTCAGATCCTTCTGGCAGTGCTTCAGAATCTTCTGATAGTCTTGCATCTGATGCTTCAGAGCCTTGCATAGTTTCTTTGTACTTATGTATTTTGCTTCTTTAAGAGTTTTCAATTTTATACCTGAAACAATAATACTTGAACAAATTTTAGAGTGTATATTTTCTTAATACAAAATTCCATACAAGTTATCATCAAAACATAGAGATATAAGAAACACCAATCTGTATTCTAACAGAAACAATACACCTCGATGCAAGATGCAGTGCAATAATTCAATAAACACTTCCACAAAAGAAAAAGACCCGGGAAGAGTTACGTTACCAGTCACAATTAGAAACGTCAACGTTGGAAAAGCACTAATTGACCTAGGGTCAAGTATTAACCTCATTCCGCTATCAGTAATACGAAGAATTGGTGACTTGGAAATGAAGAATACTAGGATGACATTACAATTAGCCGACAAGCCAGTCACATAACCATCCGGTATCGCAAAAGATGTATTGGTCAAGGTAGACAAA
>OZ012740.1:437816593-437824093 GCA_963859935.3 Lathyrus sativus | reverse complement strand
GTTATATATATAAATATATATTTACATAATATAGGTTTTTTTTTAAAGAAAACATAGTCTAGACTTGTCCGGTCTTATAAAATACACTAAAACTCTTATAAAATAACACTTAAATGAAGTAAAAGAACTCTAATAGTAATTTTTGTAGTCTAATTCTAAAGTGGTAAGTGATATGTTTTATAATCTTTTATAGTTTATGTTGTAATTTAAAATTTTACATAAAATAGTTAAACATTACACAATATATTTAATTAATTTTTAAAATTATTATATATTAAACATTAAATACCTAAAGTCACTTTGTATTTATATCATATAATATTTATTCTTACTTGAATTTTGCGATATTAAGAGTCATCTTAAATACATGAAGTAATAAAGTGGATATGTATTCCTTAATTAGTCAGTTTCATAATGTAAATTTAATATATCAAAACAAATTTGGACATTAACAAATCACTCTACTAAATAAGATGTGCATCTTAACATTTCAAACACACTAAAATAGTTACAAACACACTACTCCTTGCATATTAAAATTCTTTCTCTTCAAACAAAGGAAGCATATTATATTTTTGAAAAGATTAAAATATTTTAAAATTTCAAAAGTTTTGACGCATCAAAGTTTATGTACCACAACACCAGTTTAGTATTTGTACAATATTCACACTAGTTATTATCAAACATATTTAAATCAATATTATATATAAAAAATTAATATGATTTTTATCTTTATTTTAATTTTGATATTCATTTTAATCTATTAATTATATATATGTATATAAATATATATATATATATATATATATAATATATAATATATATATAGACATATATATATATATATATATATATACATATATATATATATATATATATATATATATATATATATATATATATATATATATATATATATATATTTAAATTCTTATAAAATGTTTCATTTTTTCATTTTTTTTGTTTAATTAGTAATGAAAATCTCAAAATTGATCACTATATTTATCGCTATTTATACATAAGGACTAATATGGAATATTTTAATTAAGAGATAAAAAATCTCAAAAGTTAACTTGAGAACAAAATATTATGTTATATATAAATAATATTTTACATAATATAGGTTTTTTTTTTAAAGAAAACTTAGTCCAGACTTGTCCGGTCTTATAAAAATACACTAAAACTCCTACAAAACAACACTTAAATGAAGTAAAAGAACTCGAAATTTAATTTTTGTAGTCTAATTGTATAGTGGTAAGTGATATGTTTTATAATCTTTTATAGTTTATGTTGTAATTTAAAATTTTACATAAAATAATTAAACATTACACTATATATTTAATTAATTTTAAAAATTATTATATATTAAATATTAAATACGTAAAGTCACTTTGTATTTATATTATATAATATTTATTCATACTTGAATTTTGTGATATTAAGAGTCATCTTAAATACATGAAGTAATAAAGTGGATATGTATTCCATATGTAGTGAGTTTCATAATGTAAATTTAATAGATCAAAACAAATTTGGACATTACAAATCACTCTATTAAATAAGATGTGGATCTTAACATTTCAAACACACTAAAATAGTGCCAAACACACTACTCCTTGCATATTAAAATTCTTTCTCTTCAAAATATGGATGCATATTATATTTTTGAAATGATTAAAATATTTTTAAATTTCAAAATTTTTGACGCATCAAAGTTTATGTACCACAACACCAGTTTAGTATTGGTAGAATATTTACACTAGTTATTATCAAACATATTTAAATCAATATTATAAATAAAAAATTAATATTATTTTTATCTATATCTTAATTTTGATATTCATTTTAATCAATTAATTATATATATATATATATATATATAATATATATATATATATATATATATATATATATATATATATATATATATATATATATATATATATATATATATATTTAAATTCTTATAAAATGTTACATTTTTTCATTTTTTTTAGTTTAATTAGTGATGAAAAAAATCAAAATTGATCACTATATTTATCGCTATTTATACAAAAGGACTAATATGGTATATTTTGAAGAGTTAGTGAGTTAAGAATATTTTTTTTAATTAAGAGATAAAAAAACTAAAAAGTTAACTTGAGAACAAAATATTATTATATATATATATATATATATATATATATATATATATATATAAATATATATTTCACATAATATAGGTTTTTTTAAAGAAAACTTAGTCTAGACTTGTCGGTCTTATAAAATACACTAAAACTCCTACAAAACAACACTTAAATGAAGTAAAAGAACTCTAATAGTAATTTTTGTAGTTTATGTTGTAATTTAAAATTTTACATATAATAGTTAAACATTACACAATATATTTAATTAATTTTAAAAGTTATTACATATTAAAGAATAAATATGTAAAGCCACTTTGTATTTATATCATATATATTTATTCATTATTGAATTTTTTGATATTAAGAGTCATCTTTAAATACATGAAATAATAAAGTGGATATGTATTCCATATGTAGTCAGTTTCATAATGTAAATTTAATAGATCAAAACAAATTTGGATATTACAAATCACTCTCTTAAATAAGATGTGGATCTTAACATTTCAAACACACTAAAATAGTGCCAAACACACTACTCCTTGCATATTAAAATTCTTTCTCTTCAAAATATGGATCCATATTATATTTTTGAAAAGATTAGAATATTTTAAAATTTCAAAAGTTTTAACGCATCAAAGTTTATGTACCACAACACCAGTTTAGTATTTTTAGAATATTCACACTAGTTATTATCAAACATATTTAAATCAATATTATAAATAAAAAATTAATATTATTTTTATCTAATCTTAATTTTGATATTCATTTTAATCAGTTAATTATGTGTATATATATATATATATATATATATATATATATATATATATATATATATATATATATATATTATATATATATATATAATATATATATATATATATATATATATATATTATATATATATATATATATATATATATATATATATATATATATATATATTATATATTATATATATATATATATATATATATATAATATATATATATATATATATATATATATATATATTTAAATTCTTATAAAATGTTACATTTTTTCATTTTTTTTTTATTTAATTAGTAATGAAAAAACTCAAAATTGATCACTATATTTATCACTATTTATACAAAAGGACTAATATGGTATATTTTGAAGAGTTAGTGAGTTAAGAATATTTTTTTTAATTAAGAGATAAAAAAACTCAAAAGTTAACTTGAGAACGAAATATTTTGTTATATATATAATATAATATTTTTACATAATATAGGTTTTTTTTTAAAGAAAACTTAGTCCAGACTTGTCCGGTCTTATAAAATACACTAAAACTCCTACAAAACAACACTTAAATGAAGTAAAAGAACTCTAATAGTAATTTTTGTAGTCTAATTCTAAAGTGGTAAGTGATATGGTTTATAATCTTTTATAGTTTATGTTGTATTTAAAATTTTTACATAAAATAATTAAACATTACACAATATATTTAATTAATTTTTAAATTATTATATATTAAACATTAAATATGTAAAGTCACTTTGTATTTATATCATATAAATTTATTCTTACTTGAATTTTGTGATATTAAGAGTCATCTTAAATACATGAAGTAATAAAGTGGATATGTATTCCATATGTAGTCAGTTTCATAATGTAAATTTAATAGATCAAAACAAATTTTGAACAATACAAATCACCAGAAGTATGGGCAGAGATATGCTTTATGCAGGAAAGGTATGGTTGTAGAAGCCTTGGGATTTGCATCACATCACTTCTTTGGACAAAATAGCCGTTGGTTACTTTGGAAGTAGCACCACGTCCAATCAAGTTTATAACTTCTTCAGCAAGCTTCCTTCAGGATGAAGTCTTCATAATCTGCACTTCAGAACTTGTAGCAAGCTTAAAGGTTTGAAATACTTTAAGATGATCAGAGCTAAAATGATTGAGATGTTCAGAGCCTTGATAGATGATCAGATCTTAATATATCAGAGTCTCAATCTTAATCAGAGTCTTCATTAGATCAGAGTTTTCATCAGAGCATGCAGCAGTATGTGCTTGTGCGTGAATATTAATGATAAGAGTCTGGTTATCAAAGCCTCTGAACTTGCAGTGAAAAGAACTTCAGAGTATGATTAGATCAGAGCTTTCAACTTTTGTACACTTCTTTCATTAACGCTTCAGATCATTCTGTAGCTTCTGCTTCAGATCCTTCTGGCAGCGCTTCAGAATCTTCTGATAGTCTTGCCATCTGATGCTTCAGAGCCTTGCATAGTTTCTTTGTACTTATGTATTTTGCTTCTTTAAGAGTTTTCAATTTTATACCTGAAACAATAATACTTGAACAAATTTTAGAGTGTATATTTTCTTAATACAAAATTCCATACAAGTTATCATCAAAACATAGAGATATAAGGAAACACCAATCTGTATTCTAACAGAAACAATACACCCCGATGCAAGATGCAATGCAATAATTCAATAAATACTTCCACAAAAGAAAAAGACCCGGAAGAGTTACGTTACCAGTCACAATTAGAAACGTCAACGTTGAAAAAGCACTAATTGACCTAGGGTCAAGTATAAACCTCATTCCGCTATCAGTAATACGAAGAATTGGTGACTTGGAAATGAAGAATACTAGGATGACATTACAATTAGCCGACAAGCTAGTCACATAACCATCCAGTATCGCAGAAGATGTATTGGTCAAGGTAGACAAATTCCTTTTCCCTATTGATTTTTTTGTCATGGATATGGAGGAAGATGATGATGTACCACTGATCTTGGGGCGTCATTCATGAAAACCGCACATATGATGATTGATATTGTTGACAGATTAATGAAAGTACGAGTCAAGAGGAAGAAGTTACTTTCAATCTCTTTGATGCCATAAAACATTCCAAAGATAAGGGAGCTTGTTTTCAGTGGATGTCATTGATAAAGAAATACTCGAAGTCCAGAAACAAGCACATTTGACGACACCATTAGAAAGAGCCCTCATGGATGTTTGCAACATTCTTGATCCAAAAGAAGAAAAAGAACTCAAAGAATACTTACAAGAGCTAGGTTCAACAAAAGAAATAACATCAAAAGAAACAAAGCTTGAAGACTTGAAAGAAAGCTCCAAGGAACAAAGCACAAAATTAGAGATGAAACTGTTACCAAATCACTTGAAATATGTGTTCCTCAATGATGAATGCAAGAAGCCAGTGATAATCAGCAAGACTCTAGCCAGCCATGAGGAAAGGAAGCTTATTCAAGTTTTCAAAGAAAATCAAGCTGCAATCGGTTGGGTACTTTCAGATTTGAAGGGCATCAATCCATCATATTGTATGCATAACATTATGATGGAAGAGAATTTCAAACTAATCGCTTAACCACAACGGTGATTGAACCCAACTGGGAAAGAGGGTGTACGCAAAGAAGTAGTCAAACTGCTAAAAGGAGGAATGATATATCCAATTTCGGATAGTCCTTGGGTGAGTCATGTGCAAGTTGTTCCGAAAAAATGAGATATGACTGTAATATCAAATGAGAAAAATGAGTTGATCCCATCACGAATAGTCACAGGATGACGTATGTGCATTGATTATAGAAGACTCATTCAAGCAACAAGAAAATACCACTTTCCATTTCCATTCATGGACCAGATGTTAGAAAGGTTATCTGGAAAAACAGTTTTATTGCTTTTTAGACGGTTATTTAGGATATAATTAAATTACTATGAACCCCGAAGATCATGAAAAGACAACTTTCACCCATCTCTTTGGAATATTTGCATATCGGTGAATGCCCTTCGGTCTATCTAACGCACCGGCAACATTCCAAAGGTGTATGCAAGCCATTTTCTCAGATTTGATTAAAAAATGTGTTGAGGTATTCATGGATGACTTCTCTGTGTTTGGAGAATCATTTGAGTTATGCTTGAGAAACTTGGACACGTCTTAAAATAGTGTGTGAAGACAAATCTAGTGTTGAACTGGGAAAGTAAAATTTTATGGTAACCGAGGGCATCGTTCTAGGACATAAAATCTCAGCCAAAGAAATTGAAGTAGATAAAGCAAAGGTGGATGTCATTGAGAAGATGCCACCACCAACCAATGTCAAAGGATTTTGAAGTTTCCTTGGCCATGCCGAATTCTATTGACGATTCATCAAAGACTTCAAAATTGCCAAGCCATTAAGCAATCTCCTCAATAAAGACAGGTCATTTACTTTTGATAAATATTGTTTAAATGCTTTTGAAAGTTTAAAAGAAAATTTAATCACTGCACCGGTAATCACTGCACCTGATTGGGCACTCAATTTTGAACTCATGTGCGATGCAAGTGATTATGCGGTCAGAGCTGTTTTAGGATAGAGAAAAACCAAAGTTTTTCATGCCATACACTATGCAAGCAAAGTACTCAATGACGCACAAGTTAAATATGCAACCACAGAAAAAGAATTGCTTGCTATAGTGTACGTATTAGAAAAATTTCGGTCTTATCTCATAGGATCCAAGATTGTTTGTTATACTAACCTTGCATCAATCAAGTACTTAATCAACAAAGCGGATTCAAAACCAAAGAATAATCTGATGGATGCTCCTCTTACAAGAATTTGTTTTAGAGATACGTGACAAGAAGGGCTTAGAAAATATTATTGTGGATCATCTATCTAGATTAGTGAATCCCGATATTGGAAAAGAATAATGAGAAATACTGAAGAATTTCCAGATGAAAAACTACTCATGATTGAGGAAAGACATGGTTCGCGGATCTTGCAAATTACAAGGTTGTCGGTATCATCCCTGAAGATCTTAATTGGAAAAAAAAGAAGAAATTCTTATGTGATGCCACTCATTATGTATGGGATGATCTGTACTTATTCAAAATTGGATCCAATAGGCTATTACGAAGATGTGTCACTAAGGAGGAATCTAGGAGGCATCACATGGCATTTCCATAATTCACCATATGCAGGCCATTATAGCGGAGATCGAAAAACTGCCAAAGTCTTACAAGCAGGATTCTATTGGCCTTCTCTATTCAAAGATACACATGAACATGCTAAAATTTTTGATAATTGTCAGAGGGCTAGTGGAATTTCTAAATGCAACGAGACGCTGTTACAAAGCATGTTAGAGGTAGAGGTATTTGATTGTTGGGGGATTGATTTTGTCGAGCCTTTTCCTTCATCTTTCAACAACGAGTACATCCTAGTGGCAGTAGACCGCGTCTCCAAATGGTAGAAGCTATTGCATCAATGAAAGCAGACGGCAAAACAATGATAAAATTCTTGAAACGAAACATCTTTACAAGGTTTGGTACACCAAGAGTTTTGATCAGCGATGGGGGCTCTCATTTTTGTAATGTACAACATGCAAGAGCTCTTGAACATTATGGTTTCAAGCACA
>OZ012740.1:437789093-437811593 GCA_963859935.3 Lathyrus sativus | reverse complement strand
AATGAAAAAACTCAAAATTGATCACTATATTTATCGCTATTTATACAAAAGGACTAATATGGTATATTTTGAAGAGTTAGTGAGTTAAGAATATTTTTTTAATTAAGAGATAAAAAAACTCAAAAGTTAACTTCAAAATGAAATATTATGTTATATATAAATATATATTTTACATAATATAGGTTTTTTTTTAAAAAAAGTTAGTCTAGACTTGTCCGGTCATATAAAATACATTAAAACTCCTACAAAACAACACTTAAATGAAGTAAAAGAACTCTAATGGTAATTTTTGTAGTCTAATTCTAAAGTGGTAAGTGATATGCTTTATAATCTTTTATAGTTTATGTTGTAATTTAAAATTTTACATAAAATAGTTAAACATTACACAATATCTTTAATTAATTTTAAAAATTATTATATATTAAATATTAAATACGTAAAGTCACTTTGTATTTATATCATATAATATTTATTCTTACTTGAATTTTGTGATATTAAGAGTCATCTTAAATACATGAAGTAATAAAGTGGATATGCATTCCATATGTAGTCAGTTTGATAATGCAAATTTAATAGATCAAAACAAATTTGGACATTACAAATCACTTTATTCAATAAGACGTTGATCTTAACATTTTAAACACACTTAAATAGTGCAAAACACACTACTCCTTGCATATAAAAATTCTTTCTCTTCAAAATATGGAAGCATATTATATTTTTGAAAACATTAAAATATTTTAAAATTTCAAAAGTTTTGACGCATCAAAGATTATGTACCACAACACTAGTTTAGTATTTGTAGAATATTCACACTAGTTATTATCAAACATATTTAAATCAATAGTATAAATAAAAAATTCATATTATTTTTATCTATATCTTAATTTTGATATTCATTTTAATCAACTAATTATATATATGTATATGAATATATATATATATATATATATATATATATATATATATATATATATATATATATATATATATATATATATATTATATATATATATATATATATATATATATATATATATATATATATATATATATATATATATATATATTTAAATTCTTATAAAATGTTACATTTTTTAATTTTTTTTTGTTTAATTAGTAATGAAAAAACTCAAAATTGATCACAATTTTATCGCCATTTATACAAAAGGACTAATAATGTATATTTTGAAGAGTTAGTGAGTTAAGAATATTTTTGTTAATTAAGAGATAAAAAAAACTTAAAAGTTAACTTGAGAACGAAATATTATGTTATATATATATAAATATATATTTCACATAATATAGATTTTTTTTAAAGAAAACTTAGTCTAGAATTGTCCGGTCTTATAAAATACACTAAAACTCCTACAAAACAACACTTAAATGAAGTAAAAGAACTCTAATAATAATTTTTTAGTCTAATTCTAAAGTGGTAAGTGATATGCTTTATAATCTTTTATAGTTTATGTTGTAATTTAAAATTTTACATAAAATATTTAAGCATTACACAATATATTTAATTAATTTTAAAAATTATTATATATTAAATATTAAATACGTCAAGTCACTTTGTATTTATATCATATAATATTTATTCTTACTTGAATTTTGTGATATTAAGAGTCATCTTAAATACATGAAGTAATAAAGTGGATATGCATTACATATGTAGTCAGTTTCATAATGCAAATTTAATAGATCAAAACAAATTTGGACATTACAAATCACTCTATTCAATAAGACGTGGATCTTAACATTTCAAACACACTAAAATAGTGACAAACACAATATTCCTTGCATATAAAAAATTTTTATCTTCAAAATATGGATGCATGTTATATTTTTGAAAAGATTAAAATATTTTAAAATTTCAAAAGTTTTGACGCATCAAAGTTTATGTACCACAACACCAGTGTAGTATTTGTAGAATATTCACATTGGTTATTATCAAAAATATTTAAATCAATATTATAAATAAAAAATTAATATTATTTGTATCTATATTTTAATTTTGATATTCATTTTAATCAATTAATTATAAATATGTGTATATATATATATATATATATATATATATATATATTTATATATTTATATATATATATATATATATATATATTTATATATTTATATATATATATATATATATATATATATATATATATATATATTTAAATTCTTATAAAATTTTTCATTTTTTCATTTTTTTTTGTTTAATTAGTAATGAAAAAACTCAAAATTGATCACAATTTTATCGCCATTTATACAAAAGGACTAATATGGTATATTTTGAAGAGTCAGTGAGTTAAGAATATTTTTTTTAATTAAGAGATAAAAAAAACTTAAAAGTTAACTTGAGAACGAAATATTATGTTATATATATAAATATATATTTCACATAATATAGGTTTTTTTTAAAGAAAACTTAGTCTAGACTTGTCGGTCTTATAAAATACACTAAAACTCCTACAAAACAACACTTAAATGAAGTAAAAGAACTCTAATAGTAATTTTTGTAGTCTAATTCTAAAGTGGTAAGTGATATGCTTTATAATCTTTTAGAGTTTATGTTGTAATTTAAAATTTTACATAAAATAGTTAAGCATTACACAATATATTTAATTAATTTTAAAAATTATTATATATTAAATATTAAATACGTCAAGTCACTTTGTATTTATATCATATAATATTTATTCTTACTTGAATTTTGTGATATTAAGAGTCATCTTAAATACATGAAGTAATAAAGTGGATATGCATTACATATGTAGTCAGTTTCATAATGCAAATTTAATAGATCAAAACAAATTTGGACATTACAAATCACTCTATTCAATAAGACGTGGATCTTAACATTTCAAACACACTAAAATAGTGACAAACACAATACTCCTTGCATATAAAAAATTTTTATCTTCAAAATATGGATGCATGTTATATTTTTGAAAAGATTAAAATATTTTAAAATTTCAAAAGTTTTGACGCATCAACGTTTATGTACCACAACACCAGTGTAGTATTTGTAGAATATTCACATTGGTTATTATCAAAAATATTTAAATCAATATTATAAATAAAAAATTAATATTATTTTTATCTATATCTTAATTTTGATATTCATTTTAATCAATTAATTATATATATGTGTATATATATATATATATATATATATATATATATATATATATATATATATATATATATATATATTTATATATTTATATATATATATATATTTAAATTCTTATAAAATTTTTCATTTTTTCATTTTTTTTTTTGTTTAATTAGTAATGAAAAAACTCAAAATTGATCACAATTTTATCGCCATTTATACAAAAGGACTAATATGGTATATTTTGAAGAGTCAGTGAGTTAAGAATATTTTTTTTTAATTAAGAGATAAAAAAAACTTAAAAGTTAACTTGAGAACGAAATATTATGTTATATATATATAAATATATATTTCACTTTATATAGGTTTTTTTTTAAAGAAAACTTAGTCTAGACTTGTCGGTCTTATAAAATACACTAAAACTCCTACAAAACAACACTTAAATGAAGTAAAAGAACTCTAATAGTAATTTTTGTAGTCTAATTCTAAAGTGGTAAGTGATATGCTTTATAATCTTTTAGAGTTTATGTTGTAATTTAAAATTTTACATAAAATAGTTAAGCATTACACAATATATTTAATTAATTTTAAAAATTATTATATATTAAATATTAAATACGTCAAGTCACTTTGTATTTATATCATATAATATTTATTCTTACTTGAATTTTGTGATATTAAGAGTCATCTTAAATACATGAAGTAATAAAGTGGATATGCATTACATATGTAGTCAGTTTCATAATGCAAATTTAATAGATCAAAACAAATTTGGACATTACAAATCACTCTATTCAATAAGTCGTGGATCTTAACATTTCAAACACACTAAAATAGTGACAAACACAATACTCCTTGCATATAAAAAAATTTTATCTTCAAAATATGGATGCATGTTATATTTTTGAAAAGATTAAAATATTTTAAAATTTCAAAAGTTTTGACGCATCAAAGTTTATGTACCACAACACCAGTGTAGTATTTGTAGAATATTCACATTGGTTATTATCAAAAATATTTAAATCAATATTATAAATAAAAAATTAATATTATTTGTATCTATATCTTAATTTTGATATTCATTTTAATCAATTAATTATATATATGTGTATATATATATATATATATATATATATATATATATATATATATTTATATATTTATATATATATATATATATATATATATATATATATATATATATATATATATATATATATATATATATATATATATTTAAATTCTTATAAAAATATTCATTTTTTCATTTTTTTTTTGTTTAATTAGTAATGAAAAAACTCAAAATTTATCACAATTTTATCGCCATTTATACAAAAGGACTAATATGGTATATTTTGAAGAGTCAGTGAGTTAAGAATATTTTTTTTAATTAAGAGATAAAAAAAACTTAAAAGTTAACTTGAGAACGAAATATTATGTTATATATATAAATATATATTTCACATAATATAGGTTTTTTTTTTAAAGAAAACTTAGTCTAGACTTGTCGGTCTTATAAAATACACTAAAACTCCTACAAAACAACATTTAAATGAAGTAAAAGAACTCTAATAGTAATTTTTGTAGTCTAATTCTAAAGTGGTAAGTGATATGCTTTATAATCTTTTAGAGTTTATGTTGTAATTTAAAATTTTACATAAAATAGTTAAGCATTACCCAATATATTTAATTAATTTTAAAAATTATTATATATTAAATATTAAATACGTCAAGTCACTTTGTATTTATATCATATAATATTTATTCTTAATTGAATTTTGTGATATTAAGAGTCATCTTAAATACATGAAGTAATAAAGTGGATATGCATTACATATGTAGTCAGTTTCATAATGCAAATTTAATAGATCAAAACAAATTTGGACATTACAAATCACTCTATTCAATAAGACGTGGATCTTAACATTTCAAACACACTAAAATAGTGACAAACACAATACTCCTTGCATATAAAATTTTTTTATCTTCAAAATATGGATGCATGTTATATTTTTGAAAAGATTAAAATATTTTAAAATTTCAAAAGTTTTGACGCATCAAAGTTTATGTACCACAACACCAGTGTAGTATTTGTAGAATATTCACATTGGTTATTATCAAAAATATTTAAATCAATATTATAAATAAAAAATTAATATTATTTTTATCTATATCTTAATTTTGATATTCATTTTAATCAATTAATTATATATATGTGTATCTATATATATATATATATATATATATATATATATATATATATATATATATATATATATATATATATATATATATATATATATATATATATATATATATATATATATATATATATATATATATATTTAAATTCTTATAAAATTTTTCATTTTTTCATTTTTTTTTGTTTAATTAGTAATGAAAAAACTCAAAATTGATCACAATTTTATCGCCATTTATATAAAAGGACTAATATGGTATATTTTGAAGAGTCAGTGAGTTAAGAATATTTTTTTTAATTAAGAGATAAAAAAAACTTAAAAGTTAACTTGAGAACGAAATATTATGTTATATATATAAATATATATTTCACATAATATAGGTTTTTTTTTAAAGAAAACTTAGTCTAGACTTGTCGGTCTTATAAAATACACTAAAACTCCTACAAAACAACACTTAAATGAAGTAAAAGAACTCTAATAGTAATTTTTGTAGTCTAATTCTAAAGTGGTAAGTGATATGTTTTATAATCTTTTATAATTTATGTTGTAATTTAAAATTTTACATAAAATAATTAAACATTACACAATATATTTAATTAATTTTTAAAATTATTATATATTAAACATTAAATACGTCAAGTCACTTTATATTTATATCATATAATGTTTATTCTTACTTGAATTTTGTGATATTAAGAGTCATCTTAAATACATGAAGTAATAAAGATGATATGGATTCCATATGTAGTTAGTTTCATAATGCAAATTTAATAGATCAAAACAAATTTGGACATTACAAATCACTCTATTCAATAAGACGTGGATCTTAACATTTCAAACACACTAAAATAGTGACAAACACAATACTCCTTGCATATAAAAATACTTTCTCTTCAAAATATGGATGCATGTTATATTTTTGAAAAGATTAAAATATTTTAAAATTTCAAAAGTTTTGACGCATCAAAGTTTATGTACCACAACACCAGTGTAGTATTTGTAGAATATTCACATTGGTTATTATCAAACATATTTAAATCAATATTATAAATAAAAAATTAATATTATTTTTATCTATATCTCAATTTTGATATTCATTTTAATCAATTAATTATATATATGTGTGTATATATATATATATATATATATATATATATATATATATATATATATATATATATTTATATATATATATATATATATATATATATATATATATATATATATATATATATATATATATATATATATATATATATATTTAAATTCTTATAAAATGTTTCATTTTTTCATTTTTTTTGTTTAATTAGTAATGAAAAAACTCAAAATTGATCACTATATTTATCGCTATTTATACAAAAGGACTAATATGGTATATTTTGAAGAGTTAGTGAGTTAAGAATATTTTTTTAATTAAGAGATAAAAAAACTCAAAAGTTAACTTCAAAATGAAATATTATGTTATATATAAATATATATTTTACATAATATATGTTTTTTTTAAAAAAAAGTTAGTCTAGACTTGTTCGGTCATATAAAATACATTAAAACTCCTACAAAACAACACTTAAATGAAGTAAAAGAACTCTAATTGTAATTTTTGTAGTCTAATTCTAAAGTGGTAAGTGATATGCTTTATAATCTTTTATAGTTTATGTTGTAATTTAAAATTTTACATAAAATAGTTAAACATTACACAATATCTTTAATTAATTTTAAAAATTATTATATATTAAATATTAAATACGTAAAGTCACTTTGTATTTATATCATATAATATTTATTCTTACTTGAATTTTGTGATATTAAGAGTCATCTTAAATACATGAAGTAATAAAGTGGATATACATTCCATATGTAGTCAGTTTGATAATGCAAATTTAATAGATCAAAACAAATTTGGACATTACAAATCACTTTATTCAATAAGACGTTGATCTTAACATTTTAAACACACTTAAATAGTGCAAAACACACTACTCCTTGCATATAAAAATTCTTTCTCTTCAAAATATGGAAGCATATTATATTTTTGAAAACATTAAAATATTTTAAAATTTCAAAAGTTTTGACGCATCAAAGATTATGTACCACAACACTAGTTTAGTATTTGTAGAATATTCACAATAGTTATTATCAAACATATTTAAATCAATAGTATAAATAAAAAATTCATATTATTTTTATCTATATCTTAATTTTGATATTCATTTTAATCAACTAATTATATATATGTATATGAATATATATATATATATATATATATATATATATATATATATATATATATATATATATATATATATATATATATATATATATATATATATATATATATATATATATATATATATATATATATATATATATATTTATATTCTTATAAAATGTTACATTTTTTCATTTTTTTTGTTTAATTAGTAATGAAAAAACTCAAAATTGATCACAATTTTATCGCCATTTATACAAAAGGACTAATATGGTATATTTTGAAGAGTCAGTGAGTTAAGAATATTTTTTTTTAATTAAGAGATAAAAAAAACTTAAAAGTTAACTTGAGAACGAAATATTATGTTATATATATAAATATATATTTCACATAATATAGGTTTTTTTTTAAAGAAAACTTAGTCTAGACTTGTCGGTCTTATAAAATACACTAAAACTCCTTCAAAACAACACTTAAATGAAGTAAAAGAACTCTAATAGTAATTTTTGTAGTCTAATTCTAAAGTGGTAAGTGATATGCTTTATAATCTTTTAGAGTTTATGTTGTAATTTAAAATTTTACATAAAATAGTTAAGCATTACACAATATATTTAATTAATTTTAAAAATTATTATATATTAAATATTAAATACGTCAAGTCACTTTGTATTTATATCATATAATATTTATTCTTACTTGAATTTTGTGATATTAAGAGTCATCTTAAATACATGAAGTAATAAAGTGGATATGCATTACATATGTAGTCAGTTTCATAATGCAAATTTAATAGATCAAAACAAATTTGGACATTACAAATCACTCTATTCAATAAGACGTGGATCTTAACATTTCAAACACACTAAAATAGTGACAAACACAATACTCCTTGCATATAAAAAATTTTTATCTTCAAAATATGGATGCATGTTATATTTTTGAAAAGATTAAAATATTTTAAAATTTCAAAAGTTTTGACGCATCAAAGTTTATGTACCACAACACCAGTGTAGTATTTGTAGAATATTCACATTGGTTATTATCAAAAATATTTAAATCAATATTATAAATAAAAAATTAATATTATTTGTATCTATATTTTAATTTTGATATTCATTTTAATCAATTAATTATATATATGTGTATATATATATATATATATATATATATATATATATATATATATATATATTTATATATATATATATATATATATATATATATATATATATATATATATATATATATATGTATATATTTAAATTCTTATAAAAATTTTCATTTTTTCATTTTTTTTTGTTTAATTAGTAATGAAAAAACTCAAAATTGATCACAATTTTATCGCCATTTATACAAAAGGACTAATATGGTATATTTTGAAGAGTCAGTGAGTTAAGAATATTTTTTTTAATTAAGACATAAAAAAAACTTAAAAGTTAGCTTGAGAACGAAATATTATGTTATATATATAAATATATATTTCACATAATATAGGTTTTTTTTTAAAGAAAACTTAGTCTAGACTTGTCGGTCTTATAAAATACACTAAAACTCCTTCAAAACAACACTTAAATGAAGTAAAAGAACTCTAATAGTAATTTTTGTAGTCTAATTCTAAAGTGGTAAGTGATATGCTTTATAATCTTTTAGAGTTTATGTTGTAATTTAAAATTTTACATAAAATAGTTAAGCATTACACAATATATTTAATTAATTTTAAAAATTATTATATATTAAATATTAAATACGTCAAGTCACTTTGTATTTATATCATATAATATTTATTCTTACTTGAATTTTGTGATATTAAGAGTCATCTTAAATACATGAAGTAATAAAGTGGATATGCATTACATATGTAGTCAGTTTCATAATGCAAATTTAATAGATCAAAACAAATTTGGACATTACAAATCACTCTATTCAATAAGACGTGGATCTTAACATTTCAAACACACTAAAATAGTGACAAACACAATACTCCTTGCATATAAAAATTTTTTATCTTCAAAATATGGATGCATTTTATATTTTTGAAAAGATTAAAATATTTTAAAATTTCAAAAGTTTTGACGCATCAAAGTTTATGTACCACAACACCAGTGTAGTATTTGTAGAATATTCACATTGGTTATTATCAAAAATATTTAAATCAATATTATAAATAAAAAATTAATATTATTTTTATCTATATCTTAATTTTGATATTCATTTTAATCAATTAATTATATATATGTGTATATATATATATATATATATATATATATATATATATATATATATATATATATATATTTATATATTTATATATATATATATATATATATATATATATATATATTTAAATTCTTATAAAATGTTTCATTTTTTCATTTTTTTTTGTTTAATTAGTAATGAAAAAACTCAAAATTGATCACAATTTTATCGCCATTTATACAAAAGGACTAATATGGTATATTTTGAAGAGTCAGTGAGTTAAGAATATTTTTTTTAATTAAGAGATAAAAAAAACTTAAAAGTTAACTTGAGAACGAAATATTATGTTATATATATATAAATATATATTTCACATAATATAGGTTTTTTTTTAAAGAAAACTTAGTCTAGACTTGTCGGTCTTATAAAATACACTAAAACTCCTACAAAACAACACTTAAATGAAGTAAAAGAACTCTAATAGTAATTTTTGTAGTCTAATTCTAAAGTGGTAAGTGATATGCTTTATAATCTTTTAGAGTTTATGTTGTAATTTAAAATTTTACATAAAATAGTTAAGCATTACACAATATATTTAATTAATTTTAAAAATTATTATATATTAAATATTAAATACGTCAAGTCACTTTGTATTTATATCATATAATATTTATTCTTACTTGAATTTTGTGATATTAAGAGTCATCTTAAATACATGAAGTAATAAAGTGGATATGCATTACATATGTAGTCAGTTTCATAATGCAAATTTAATATATCAAAACAAATTTGGACATTACAAATCACTCTATTCAATAAGACGTGGATCTTAACATTTCAAACACACTAAAATAGTGACAAACACAATACTCCTTGCATATAAAAATTTTTTATCTTCA
Organism: Lathyrus sativus; assembly: GCA_963859935.3. Classification (NCBI taxonomy): domain Eukaryota; kingdom Viridiplantae; phylum Streptophyta; class Magnoliopsida; order Fabales; family Fabaceae; genus Lathyrus; species Lathyrus sativus. The sequence goes on along the minus strand of OZ012740.1, from coordinate 437,800,970 downwards.
AAATATGGATGCATGTTATATTTTTGAAAAGATTAAAATATTTTAAAATTTCAAAAGTTTTGACGCATCAAAGTTTATGTACCACAACACCAGTGTAGTATTTGTAGAATATTCACATTGGTTATTATCAAAAATATTTAAATCAATATTATAAATAAAAAATTAATATTATTTGTATCTATATCTTAATTTTGATATTCATTTTAATCAATTAATTATATATATGTGTATATATATATATATATATATATATATATATATATATATATATATATATATATATATTTATATATTTATATATATATATATATATATATATATATATATTTAAATTCTTATAAAAATATTCAATTTTTCATTTTTTTTTTGTTTAATTAGTAATGAAAAAACTCAAAATTGATCACAATTTTATCGCCATTTATACAAAAGGACTAATATGGTATATTTTGAAGAGTCAGTGAGTTAAGAATATTTTTTTTAATTAAGAGATAAAAAAAACTTAAAAGTTAACTTGAGAACGAAATATTATGTTATATATATAAATATATATTTCACATAATATAGGTTTTTTTTTAAAGAAAACTTAGTCTAGACTTGTCGGTCTTATAAAATACACTAAAACTCCTACAAAACAACACTTAAATGAAGTAAAAGAACTCTAATAGTAATTTTTGTAGTCTAATTCTAAAGTGGTAAGTGATATACTTTATAATCTTTTAGAGTTTATGTTGTAATTTAAAATTTTACATAAAATAGTTAAGCATTACACAATATATTTAATTAATTTTAAAAATTATTATATATTAAATATTAAATACGTCAAGTCACTTTGTATTTATATCATATAATATTTATTCTTAATTGAATTTTGTGATATTAAGAGTCATCTTAAATACATGAAGTAATAAAGTGGATATGCATTACATATGTAGTCAGTTTCATAATGCAAATTTAATAGATCAAAACAAATTTGGACATTACAAATCACTCTATTCAATAAGACGTGGATCTTAACATTTCAAACACACTAAAATAGTGACAAACACAATACTCCTTGCATATAAAAAATTTTTATCTTCAAAATATGGATGCATTTTATATTTTTGAAAAGATTAAAATATTTTAAAATTTCAAAAGTTTTGACGCATCAAAGTTTATGTACCACAACACCACTGTAGTATTTGTAGAATATTCACATTGGTTATTATCAAAAATATTTAAATCAATATTATAAATAAAAAATTAATATTATTTTTATCTATATCTCAATTTTGATATTCATTTTAATCAATTAATTATATATATGTGTGTGTATATATATATATATATATATATATATATATATATATATATATATATATATATATATATATATATATATATATATATATATATATATATATATATATATTTATATATTTATATATATATATATATATTTAAATTCTTATAAAAATTTTCATTTTTTCATTTTTTTTTGTTTAATTAGTAATGAAAAAACTCAAAATTGATCACAATTTTATCGCCATTTATACAAAAGGACTAATATGGTATATTTTGAAGAGTCAGTGAGTTAAGAATATTTTTTTTAATTAAGAGATAAAAAAAACTTAAAAGTTAACTTGAGAACGAAATATTATGTTATATATATATAAATATATATTTCACATAATATAGTTTTTTTTTAAAGAAAACTTAGTCTAGACTTGTCGGTCTTATAAAATCCACTAAAACTCCTACAAAACAACACTTAAATGAAGTAAAAGAACTCTAATAGTAATTTTTGTAGTTTAATTCTAAAGTGGTAAGTGATATGCTTTATAATCTTTTAGAGTTTATGTTGTAATTTAAAATTTTATATAAAATAGTTAAGCATTACACAATATATTTAATTAATTTTAAAAATTATTATATATTAAATATTAAATACGTCAAGTCACTTTGTATTTATATCATATAATATTTATTCTTACTTGAATTTTGTGATATTAAGAGTCATCTTAAATACATGAAGTAATAAAGTGGATATGCATTACATATGTAGTCAGTTTCATAATGCAAATTTAATAGATCAAAACAAATTTGGACATTACAAATCACTCTATTCAATAAGACGTGGATCTTAACATTTCAAACACACTAAAATAGTGACAAACACAATACTCCTTGCATATAAAAAATTTTTATCTTCAAAATATGGATGCATGTTATATTTTTGAAAAGATTAAAATATTTTAAAATTTCAAAAGTTTTTACGCATCAAAGTTTATGTACCACAACACCAGTGTAGTATTTGTAGAATATTCACATTGGTTATTATCAAAAATATTTAAATCAATATTATAAATAAAAAATTAATATTATTTGTATCTATATCTTAATTTTGATATTCATTTTAATCAATTAATTATATATATGTGTATATATATATATATATATATATATATATATATATATATATATATATATATATATATATATATATATATATATATATATATATATATATATTTATATATTTTTATATATATATATATATATATATATATATATATATATTTAAATTCTTATAAAAATATTCATTTTTTCATTTTTTTTTGTTTAATTAGTAATGAAAAAACTCAAAATTGCTCACAATTTTATCGCCATTTATACAAAAGGACTAATATGGTATATTTTGAAGAGTCAGTGAGTTAAGAATATTTTTTTTAATTAAGAGATAAAAAAAACTTAAAAGTTAACTTGAGAACGAAATATTATGTTATATATATAAATATATATTTCACATAATATAGGTTTTTTTTTAAAGAAAACTTAGTCTAGACTTGTCGGTCTTATAAAATACACTAAAACTCCTACAAAACAACACTTAAATGAAGTAAAAGAACTCTAATAGTAATTTTTGTAGTCTAATTCTAAAGTGGTAAGTGATATGCTTTATAATCTTTTAGAGTTTATGTTGTAATTTAAAATTTTACATAAAATAGTTAAGCATTACACAATATATTTAATTAATTTTAAAAATTATTATATATTAAATATTAAATACGTCAAGTCACTTTGTATTTATATCATATAATATTTATTCTTAATTGAATTTTGTGATATTAAGAGTCATCTTAAATACATGAAGTAATAAAGTGGATATGCATTACATATGTAGTCAGTTTCATAATGCAAATTTAATAGATCAAAACAAATTTGGACATTACAAATCACTCTATTCAATAAGACGTGGATCTTAACATTTCAAACACACTAAAATAGTGACAAACACAATACTCCTTGCATATAAAAATTTTTTATCTTCAAAATATGGATGCATGTTATATTTTTGAAAAGATTAAAATATTTTAAAATTTCAAAAGTTTTGACGCATCAAAGTTTATGTACCACAACACCAGTGTAGTATTTGTAGAATATTCACATTGGTTATTATCAAAAATATTTAAATCAATATTATAAATAAAAAATTAATATTATTTTTATCTATATCTTAATTTTGATATTCATTTTAATCAATTAATTATATATATGTGTATCTATATATATATATATATATATATATATATATATATATATATATATATATATATATATATATATATATATTTATATATTTATATATATATATATATATATATATATATATATATATTTAAATTCTTATAAAATTTTTCATTTTTTCATTTTTTTTTGTTTAATTAGTAATGAAAAAACTCAAAATTGATCACAATTTTATCGCCATTTATACAAAAGGACTAATATGGTATATTTTGAAGAGTCAGTGAGTTAAGAATATTTTTTTTAATTAAGAGTTAAAAAAAACTTAAAAGTTAACTTGAGAACGAAATATTATGTTATATATATAAATATATATTTCACATAATATAGGTTTTTTTTTAAAGAAAACTTAGTCTAGACTTGTCGGTCTTATAAAATACACTAAAACTCCTACAAAACAACACTTAAATGAAGTAAAAGAACTCTAATAGTAATTTTTGTAGTCTAATTCTAAAGTGGTAAGTGATATGCTTTATAATCTTTTAGAGTTTATGTTGTAATTTAAAATTTTGCATAAAATAGTTAAGCATTACACAATATATTTAATTTATTTTAAAAATTATTATATATTAAATATTAAATACGTCAAGTCACTTTGTATTTATATCATATAATATTTATTCTTACTTGAATTTTGTGATATTAAGAGTCATCTTAAATACATGAAGTAATAAAGTGGATATGCATTACATATGTAGTCAGTTTCATAATGCAAATTTAATAGATCAAAACAAATTTGGACATTACAAATCACTCTATTCAATAAGACGTGGATCTTAACGTTTCAATCACACTAAAATAGTGACAAACACAATACTCCTTGCATATAAAATTTTTTTATCTTCAAAATATGGATGCATGTTATATTTTTGAAAAGATTAAAATATTTTAAAATTTCAAAAGTTTTGACGCATCAAAGTTTATGTACCACAACACCAATGTAGTATTTGTAGAATATTCACATTGGTTATTATCAAAAATATTTAAATCAATATTATAAATAAAAAATTAATATTATTTTTATCTATATCTTAATTTTGATATTCATTTTAATCAATTAATTATATATGTGTATATATATATATATATATATATATATATATATATATATATATATATATATATATATATATATATATATATATATATATATATATATATATATATATATATATATATATATATATATATATATATATATATATATATATATTTTTAAATTCTTATAAAATTTTTCATTTTTTCATTTTTGTTTGTTTAATTAGTAATGAAAAAACTCAAAATTGATCACAATTTTATCGCCATTTATACAAAAGGAATAATATGGTATATTTTGAAGAGTCAGTGAGTTAAGAATATTTTTTTTAATTAAGAGATAAAAAAAACTTAAAATTTAACTTGAGAACGAAATATTATGTTATATATATAAATATATATTTCACATAATATAGGTTTTTTTTAAAGAAAACTTAGTCTAGACTTGTCGGTCTTATAAAATACACTAAAACTCCTACAAAACAACACTTAAATGAAGTAAAAGAACTCTAATAGTAATTTTTGTAGTCTAATTCTAAAGTGGTAAGTGATATGCTTTATAATCTTTTAGAGTTTATGTTGTAATTTAAAATTTTACATAAAATAGTTAAGCATAACACAATATATTTAATTAATTTTAAAAATTGTTATATATTAAATATTAAATACGTAAAGTCACTTTGTATTTATATCATATAATATTTATTCTTACTTGAATTTTGTGATATTAAGAGTCATCTTAAATACATGAAGTAATAAAGTGGAAATGCATTCCATATGTAGTCAGTTTCATAATGCAAATTTAATAGATCAAAACAAATTTGGACATTACAAATCACTCTATTCAATAAGACGTGGATCTTAACATTTCAAACACACTAAAATAGTGCCAAACACACAACTCTTTGCATATAAAAATTTTTTCTCTTCAAAATATGGATGCATATTATATTTTTGAAAAGATTAAAATATTTTAAAATTTCAAAAGTTTTGACGCATCAAAGTTTATGTACCACAACACAAGTGTAGTATTTGTAGAATATTCACACTTGTTATTATCAAAAATATTTAAATCAATATTATAAATAAAGAATTAATATTATTTTTATCTATATCTTAATTTTGATATTCATTTTAATCAATTAATTATATATATGTATATGAATATATATATATATATATATATATATATATATATATATATATATATATATATTTATATTTATATATGTAATTGTATATATATATATATATATATATATATATATATATATATATATATATATTTAAATTCTTATAAAATTTTACATTTTTTCATTTTTTTTGTTTAATTAGTAATGAAAAAACTCAAAATTGATCACAATTTTATCGGCATCTATACAAAACGACTAATATGGTATATTTTGAAGAGTTAGTGAGTTAAAAATATTTTTTTTTAATTAAGAGATAAAAAAAATTTAAAACTTAACTTGAGAACGAAATATTATGTTATATATATAAATATATATTTCACATAATATAGGTTTTTTTTAAAGAAAACTTAGTCTAGAATTGTCCGGTCTTATAAAATACACTAAAACTCCTACAAAACAACACTTAAATGAAGTAAAAGAACATTAATAGTAATTTTTGTAGTCTAATTCTAAAGTGGTAAGTGATATGTTTTATAATCTTTTATAGTTTATGTTGTAACTTAAAATTTTACATAAAATAGTTAAACATTACACAATATATTTAATTAATTTTTAAAATTATTATATATTAAACACTAAATACGTAAAGTCACTTTGTATTTATATCATATAGTTATTTAGTGTTACTTGAATTTTGTGATATTAAGAGTCATCTTAAATACATGAAGTAATAAAGTGGATATGTATTCCATATGTAGTCAGTTTCATAATGTAAATTTAATAGATCAAAATAAATTTGGACTTTAAAAATCACTATATTAAATAAGACGTGGATCTTAACATTTCAAACACACTAAACTAGTGCCAAACACACTACTCCTTGCATATTAAAATTCTTTCTCTTCAAAATATGTAAGCATATTATATTTTTGAAAAGATTAAAATATTTTAAAACTTCTAAAGTTTTGACGCATCAAAGATTATGTACCACAACACCAGTGTAGTATTTGTAGAATATTCACACTACTTATTATTAAAAATATTTAAATCAATATTATAAATAAAAAATTAATATTTTTTTATCTATATCTTAATTTTGATATTCATTTTAATCAATTAATTATATATATGTATTTGAATATATATATATATATATATATTTAAATTCTTATAAAATTTTACATTTTTTCATTTTTTTTGTTTAATTAGTAATGAAAAAACTCAAAATTGATCATTATATTTATCGCTATTTATACAAAATGACTAATATGGTATATTTTGAAGAGTTAATGAGTTAAGAATATTTTTTTTAATTAAGAGGTAACAAAAACTTAAAAGTTAACTTGAGAACGAAATATTATGTTATATATATATAAATATATATTTCACATAATATAGGTTTTTTTTAAAGAAAACTTAGTCTAGACTTGTCCGGTCTTATAAAATACACTAAAACTCCTACAAAACAACACTTGAATGAAGTAAAAGAACATTAATAGTAATTTTTGTAGTCTAATTCTAAAGTGGTAAGTGATATGTTTTATAATCTTTTATAGTTTATGTTGTAACTTAAAATTTTACATAAAATAGTTAAACATTACACAATATATTTAATTAATTTTTAAAATTATTATATATTAAACACTAAATACGTAAAGTCACTTTGTATTTATATCATATAGTATTTAGTCTTACTTGAATTTTGTGATATTAAGAGTCATCTTAAATACATGAAGTAATAAAGTGGATATGTATTCCATATGTAGTCAGTTTCATAATGTAAATTTAATAGATCAAAATAAATTTGGACTTTACAAATCACTATATTAAATAAGACGTGGATCTTAACATTTCAAACACACTAAACTAGTGCCAAACACACTACTCCTTGCATATTAAAATTCTTTCTCTTCAAAATATGTAAGCATATTATATTTTTGAAAAGATTAAAATATTTTAAAACTTCTAAAGTTTTGACGCATCAAAGATTATGTACCACAACACCAGTTTAGTATTTGTAGAATATTCACACTATTTATTATTAAAAATATTTAAATCAATATTATAAATAAAAAATTAATATTATTTTTATCTATATCTTAATTTTGATATTCATTTTAATCAATTAATTATATATATGTATTTGAATATATATATATATATATATATATATATATATATATATATATATATATATATATATATATATATATATTTAAATTCTTATAAAATTTTACATTTTTTCATTTTTTTTGTTTAATTAGTAATGAAAAAACTCAAAATTGATCATTATATTTATCGCTATTTATACAAAATGACTAATATGGTATATTTTGAAGAGTTAGTGAGTTAAGAATATTTTTTTTAATTAAGAGGTAAAAAAAACTTAAAAGTTAACTTGAGAACGAAATATTATGTTATATATATATAAATAAATATTTCACATAATATAGGTTTTTTTTAAAGAAAACTTAGTCTAGACTTGTCCGGTCTTATAAAATACACTAAAACTCCTACAAAACAACACTTGAATGAAGTAAAAGAACTCTAATAGTAATTTTTGTAGTCTAATTCCAAAGTGGTAAGTGATATGCTTTATAATCTTTTATAGTTTATGTTGTAATTTAAAATTTTACATAAAATAGTTAAACATTACACAATATATTTAATTAATTTTAAAAATTATTATATGTTAAATATTAAATACGTAAAGTCACTTTGTATTTATATCATATAATATTTATTCTTACTTGAATTTTGTGATATTAAGAGTCATCTTAAATACATGAAGTAATAAAGTGGAAATGCATTCCATATGTAGTCAGTTTCATAATGCAAATTTAATAGATCAAAACAAATTTGGACATTACAAATCACTCTATTCAACATTTCAAACACACTAAAATAGTGCCAAACACACTACTCCTTGCATATTAAAATTCTTTCTCTTCAAAATATGGAAGCATATTATATTTTTGAAAAGATTAAAATATTTTAAAACTTCCAAAGTCTTGACGCATCAAAGATTATGTACCACAACACCAGTTTAGTATTTGTAGAATATTCACAGTGGTTATTATCAAACATATTTAAATCAATAGTATAAATAAAAAATTAAGATTATTTTTATCTATATCTTAATTTTGATATTCATTTTAATCAACTAATTATATATATGTATATGAATATATATATATATATATATATATATATATATATATATATATATATATATATATATATATATATATATATATATAAATTCTTATAAAATGTTACATTTTTTCATTTTTTTTTGTTTAATTAGTAATGAAAAAACTCAAAATTGATCATTATATTTATCGCTATTTATACAAAATGACTAATATGGTATATTTTGAAGAGTTAGTGAGTTAAGAATATTTTTTTTAATTAAGAGATAAAAAAACTCAAAAGTTAACTTGAGAACGAAATATTATGTTATATATATAAATATATATTTCACATAATATAGGTTTTTTTTAAAGAAAACTTAGTCTAGACTTGTCCGGTCTTATAAAATACACTAAAACTCCTACAAAACAACACTTAAATGAAGTAAAAGAACTCTAATAGTAATTTTTGTAGTCTAATTCTAAAGTGGTAAGTGATATGTTTTATAATCTTTTATAATTTATGTTGTAATATAAAATTTTACATAAAATAATTAAACATTACACAATATATTTAATTAATTTTTAAAATTATTATATATTAAACATTAAATACGTAAAGTCACTTTGTATTTATATCATATAATATTTATTCTTACTTGAATTTTGTGATATTAAGAGTCATCTTAAATACATGAACTAATAAAGTGGATATGTATTCCATATGTAGTCAAGTTCCATAATATAAATTTAATAGATCAAAACAAATTTGGATATTACAAATCACTGTACTAAATAAGATGTGGATCTTAACATTTCAAACACACTAAAATAGTGCCAAACACACTACTCCTTGCATATTAAAATTCTTTCTCTTCAAAATATGGAAGCATATTATATTTTTGAAAAGATTAAAATATTTTAAAATTTCAAAAGTTTTGACGCATCAAAGACTATGTACCACAACACCAGTTTAGTATTTGTAGAATATTCACACTAGTTATTATCAAACATATTTAAATCAATAGTATAAATAAAAAATTAATATTATTTTTATCTATATCTTAATTTTGATATTCATTTTAATCAACTTATTATATATATGTATATGAATATATATATATATATATATATATATATATATATATATATATATATATATATATATATATATATATATATATATATATATATATATATATATATATATATATATATATATATATATATATATATATATATATATATATATATATATATATATATATATATATATATATATATATATATATATATATATATATATATTTAAATTCTTATAAAATGTTACATTTTTTCATTTTTTTGTTTAAATAGTAATGAAAAAACTCAAAATTGATCATTATATTTATCGCTATTTATACAAAATGAATAATATGGTATATTTTGAAGAGTTAGTGAGTTAAGAATATTTTTTTTTAATTAAGAGATAAAAAACTCAAAAGTTAACTTGAGAACGAAATATTATGTTATATATATAAATATATATTTCACATAATATAGGTTTTTTTTAAAGAAAACTTAGTCTAGACTTGTCCGGTCTTATAAAATACACTAAAACTCCTACAAAACAACACTTAAATGAAGTAAAAGAACTCTAATAGTAATTTTTGTAGTCTAATTCTAATGTGGTAAGTGATATGTTTTATAACCTTTTATAATTTATGTTGTAATTTAAATTTTTACCTAAAATAATTAAACATTACACAGTATATTTAATTAATTTTTAAAATTATTATATATTAAACATTAAATACGTCAAGTCACTTTATACTTATATCATATAATATTTATTCTTACTTGAATTTTTTGATATTAAGAGTCATCTTAAATACATGAAGTAATAAAGTGGATATGCATTCCGTATGTAGTCAGTTCCATAATATAAATTTAATAGATCAAAACAAATTTGGATATTACAAATCACTGTACTAAATAAGATGTGGATCTTAACATTTCAAACACACTAAAATAGTGCCAAACACACTAATCCTTGCATATTAAAATTCTTTCTCTTCAAAATATGGAAGCATATTATATTTTTGAAAAGATTAAAATATTTTAAAATTTCAAAAGTTTTGACGCATCAAAGATTATGTACCACAACACCACTTTAGTATTTGTAGAATATTCACACTAGTTATTATCAAACATATTTAAATCAATAGTATAAATAAAAAATTAATATTATTTTTATCTATATCTTAATTTTGATATTCATTTTAATCAACTTATTATATATATGTATATGAATATATATATATATATATATATATATATATATATATATATATATATATATATATATATATATATATATATATATATATATATATATATATATATATATATATATATATATATATATATATATATATATATATATATATATATATATATATATATATATATATATATATATATATATATATATATATATATATATATATATATATATATATATATATATATATATATATATATATATATATATATATATATATATATATATTTAAATTCTTATAAAATGTTTCATTTTTTCATTTTTTTTGTTTAATTAGTAATGAAAAAACTCAAAATTGATCACTATATTTATCGCTATTTATACAAAAGGACTAATATGGTATATTTTGAAGAGTTAGTGAGTTAAGAATATTTTTTTTAATTAAGAGATAAAAAAACTCAAAAGTTCACTTGAGAACGAAATATTATGTTATATATATAAATATATATTTTACATAATATAGGTTATTTTTAAAGAAAACTTAGTCTAGACTTGTCCGGTCTTATAAAATACACTAAAACTCCTACAAAACAACACTTAAATGAAGTAAAACTCTAATAGTAATTTTTGAAGTCTAATTCTAAAGTGGTAAGTGATATGGTTTATAATCAAACATATTTAAATCAATATTATAAATAAATATTATAAATAAAAAACTTAATATAATTTTTATCTATATCTTAATTTTGAT
>OZ012740.1:437614093-437786593 GCA_963859935.3 Lathyrus sativus | reverse complement strand
TATATTTTGAAGAGTTAGTGAGTTAAGAATATTTTTTTAATTAAGAGATAAAAAAACTCAAAAGTTAACTTCAGAACGAAATATTATGTTATATATACACACAAACTCCTACAAAACAACACTTAAATGAAATAAAAGAACTATAATAGTAATTTTTGTAGTCTAATTCTAAAGTGGTAAGTGATATGTTTAAAATCTTTTATAGTTTATGTTGTAATTTAAAATTTTACATAAAATGGCTAAACATTACACAATATATTTAATTAATTTTAAAAATTATTAGATTATAAATATTAAATACGTAAAGTCACTTTGTATTTATATCATATAATATTTATTCTTACTTTAATTTTGTGATATTAAGAGTCATCTTAAATACCTGAAGTAATAAAGTGGATATGTATTCCATATGTAGTCAGTTTCGTAATGTAAAACAAATTTGACCATTACAAATCACTCTACTAAATAAGATGTGGATCTCAACATTTCAAAGACACTAAAATAGTGTCAAACACACTACTCCTTGCATATTAAAATTCTTTCTCTTCAAAATATGGAAGCATATTATATTTTGGAAAAGATTAAAATATTTTAAAATTTCAAAAGTTTTGACGCATCAAAGTTTATGTACCACAACACCAGTTTAGTATTTGTAGAATATTCACACTAGTTATTATCAAACATATTTAAATCAATATTATAAATAAAAAAGTAATATTATTTTTATCTATATCTTAATTTAGATATTCATTTTAATCAATTAATTATATATATATATATATATATATATATATATATATATATATTTAAATTCTTATAAAATGTTTCATTTTTTCATTTTTTTTTGTTTAATTAGTAATGAAAAAACTCAAAATTAATCACTATATTTATCGCTATTTATACAAAAGGACTAATATGGTATATTTTGAAGAGTTACTGAGTTAAGAATATTTTTTTTAATTAAGAGATAAAAAAACTCAAAAGTTAACTTGAGAATGAAATATTATGTTATATATATAAATATATATTTTACATAATATAGGTTATTTTTAAAGAAAACTTAGTCTAGACTTGTCCGGTCTTATAAAATACACTAAAAATCCTACAAAACAACACTTAAATGAAGTAAAAGAACTCTAATAGTAATTTTTGTAGTCTAATTCTAAAGTGGTAAGTGATATGTTTTATAATCTTTTATAGTTTATGTTGTAATTTAAAATTTTACATAAAATAGTTAAACATTACACAATATATTTAATTAATTTTTAAAATTATTATATATTAAACATTAAATACGTAAAGTCACTTTGTATTTATATCATATAATATTTATATCATATAATTCAGTTTCCTAATGTAAATTTAATAGATCCAAACAAATTTGGACATTACAAATCACTCTATTAAATAAGATGTGGATCTTAACATTTCAAACACACTAAAATAGTGCCAAACACACTACTCCTTGCATATTAAAATTCTTTCTCTTCAAAATATGAAGCATATTATATTTATGAATAGATTAAAATATTTTAAAATTTAAAAAGTTTTAACGCATCAAAGTTTAAGTACCACAACACCAGTTTAGTATTTGTAGAATATTCACAATAGTTATTATCAAACATATTTAAATCAATATTATAAATAAAAAATTAATATTATTTTTATCTATATCTTAATTTTTATATTCATTTTAATCAATTAATTATGTATATGTATATGAATATATATATATATATATATATATATATATATATATATATATATATATATATATATATATATATATATATATATATATATATATATATATATATATATATATATATATATATATATATATATATATATATATATATATATATATATATATATATATATATATATATATATATATATATATATATATATATATATATATATATATATATATATATATATATATATATATATATATATTTAAATTCTTATAAAATGTTACATTTTTTCATTTTTATTTTTGTTTAATTAGTAATGAAAAAAGTCAAAATTGATCACTATATTTATCGCTATTTTTACAAAAGGACTAATATGGTATATTTTGAAGAGTTAGTGAGTTAAGAATATTTTTTTTAATTAAGAGAAAAAAAAACTCAAAAGTTAACTTGAGAACGAAATATTAAGTTATATATATAAATATATATTTAACATAGTATAGGTTATTTTTAAAGAAAACTTAGTCTAGACTTGTCCGGTCTTATAAAATACACTAAAACTCCTACAAAACAACACATAAATGAAGTAAAAGAACTCTAATAGTAATTTTACTAGTCTAATTCTATAGTGGTAAGTGATATGCTTTATAATCTTTTATAGTTTATGTTATAATTTAAAATTTTACATAAAATAGTTAAACATTACACAATATATTTAATTAATTTTTAAAATTATTATATATTAAATATTAAATACGTAAAGTCACTTTGTATTTATATCATATAATATTTATTCTTACTTGAATTTTGTGATATTAAGAGTCATCTTAAATAAACGAGGTAATAAAACGGATATGTATTCTATATGTAGTCAGTTTCATTATGTAAATTTAATAGATCAAAACAAATTTGGACATTACAAATCACTCTATTAAATAAGATGTGGATCTTAACATTTCAAACACACTAAAATAGTACCAAACACACTACTCCTTGCATATTAAAATTTTTTCTCTTCAAAATATGAATGCATATTATATTTTTGAAAAGATTAAAATATTTTAAAATTTCAAAAGTTTTCACGCATCAAAGTTTATGTACCACAACACAAGTTTAGTATTTGTAGAATATTCACACTAGTTATTATCAAACATATTTAAATCAATATTATAAATAAAAAATTAATATTATTTTTATCTATATCTTAACATTGATATTCATTTTAATCAATTAATTATATATATGTATATCAATATATATATATATATATATATTTTAAATTCTTATAAAATGTTACATTTTTTCATTTTTTTATTGTTTAATTAGTAAGGAAAAAACTCAAAATTGATCACTATTTGATCGCTATATATACAAAAGGACTAATATGGTGTATTTTGAAGAGTTAGTGAGTTAAGAATATTTTTTTAATTAAGAGATAAAAAACTCAAAAGTTAACTTGAGAAGGAAATATTATGTTATATATATAAATATATATTTTACATAATATAGGTTTTTTTTTTAAGAAAACTTAGTCTAGACTTGTCCGGTCTTATAAAATACACCAAAACTCCTACAAAACAACACTTAAATGAAGTAAAAGAACTCTAATAGTAATTTTTGTAGTCTAATTCTAAAGTGGTAAGTGATATACTTTATAATCTTTTATAGCTTATGTTGTAATTTAAATTTTTACATAAAATAGGTAAACATTACACAATATATTTAATTAATTTTTAAAATTATTCTATATTAATATTAAATACGTAAAGTCACTTTGTATTTATATCATATCATATATATTCTTACTTGAATTTTGTGATATTAAGAGTCATCTTAAATACATGAGGTAATAAAGTGGATATGTATTCCATATGTAGTCAGTTTCCTAATGTAAATTTAATAGATCCAAACAAATTTGGACATTACAAATCACTCTATTAAATAAGATGTGGACCTTAACATTTCAAACACACTAAAATAGTGCCAAACACACTACTTCTTGCATATTAAAATTCTTTCTCTTCAAAATATGGAAGCATATTATATTTATGAATAGATTAAAATATTTTAAAATTTAAAAAGTTTTGTCGCATCAAAGTTTATGTATCACAACACCAGTTTAGTATTTGTAGAACATTCACACTAGTTATTATCAAACATATTTAAATCAATATTATAAATAAAAAATTAATATAATTTTTATCGATATCTTAATTTTGATATTCATTTTAATCAATTAATTATATATATATATATATTTAAATTCTTATAAAATGTTTCATTTTTTCATTTTTTTTTTGTTTAATTAGTAATGAAAAAACTCAAAATTGATCAGTATATGTATCGCTATTTATACAAAAGGATTAATATGGTATATTTTGAAGAGTTAGTGAGTTAAGAATATTTTCTTAATTAAGAGATAAAAAAACTCAAACGTTAACTTGAGAACGAAATATTATGTTATATATGTATAAATATAATATTCACATAATATAGGTTTTTTTTTAAGAAAACTTAGTCTAGACTTGTCCGGTCTTATAAAATACACACAAGCTCCTACGAAACAACACTTAAATGAAGTAAAAGAACTCTAATAGTAATTTTTGTAGTCTAAGTCTAAAGTGGTAAGTGATATGTTTAAAATCTTTTATAATTTATGTTGTAATTTAAAATTTTACATAAAATAGCTAAACATTACAAAATATATTTAATTAATTTTTAATATTATTATATATTAAATATTAAATACGTAAAGTCACTTTGTATTTATATCATATAATATTTATTCTTACTTTAATTTTGTGATATTAAGAGTCATCTTAAATACATGAAGTAATAAAGTGGATATGTATTCCATATGTAGTCAGTTTCATAATGTAAATTTAATAGATCAAAATAAATTTGGACATTACAATTCACTCTATTAAATAAGATGTGGATCTCAACATTTCAAAGACACTAAAATAGTGTCAAACACACTACTCCTTGCATATTAAAATTCTTTCTCTTCAAAATATGGAAGCATATTATATTTTTGAAAAGGTTAAAATATTTTAAAATTTCAAAAGTTTTGACGCATCAAAGTTTATGTACCACAATACCAGTTTAGTATTTGTAGAATATTCACACTAGTTATTATCAAACATATTTAAATCAATATTATAAATAAAAAATTAATATTATTTTTATCTATATCTTAATTTTGATATTCATTTTAATCAATTAATTAATTATATATATATATATATATATATATATATATATATATATATATATATATATATATATATATATATATATATATATATATATATATATATATATATATATATATATATATATATATATATATATATATATATATATATATATATATATATATATATATATATATATATATATATATATATATATATATATATTCTTATAAAATTTTTCATTTTTTCACTTTTTTGTTTAATTAGTAATGAAAAAACTCAAAATTGATCAGTATATGTATCACTATTTATACAAAAGGACTAATATGGTATATTTTGAAGAGTTAGTGAGTTAAGAATATTTTTTTAATTAAGAGATAAAAAAACTCAAAAATTAACTTGAGAACGAAATATTATGTTATATATATAAATATAATATTCACATAATATAGGTTTTTTTTAAAGAAAACTTAGTCTAGACTTGTCCAGTCTTATAAAATACACACAAACTCCTACAAAACAACACTTAAATGAAGTAAAAGAACTCTAATAGTAATTTTTGTAGTCTAATTCTAAAGTGGTAAGTGATATGTTTAAAATCTTTTATAATTTATGTTGTAATTTAAAATTTTAAATAAAATAGCTAAACATTACAAAATATATTTAAATAATTTTCAATATTATTATATATTAAATATTAAATACGTAAAGTCACTTTGTATTTATGTCATATAATATTTATTCTTACTTTAATTTTGTGATATTAAGAGTCATCTTAAATACATGAAGTAATAAAGTGGATATGTATTCCATATGTAGTCAGTTTCATAATATAAATTTAATAGATCAAAACAAATTTGGACATTACAAATCACTCTACTAAATAAGATGTGGATCTTAATATTTCAAAGACACTAAAATAGTTCCAAACACACTACTCCTTGCATATTAAAATTCTTTCTCTTCAAAATATGGAAGCATATTATATTTTTGAAAAGATTAAAATATTTTAAAATTTTAAAAGTTTTGACGCATCAAAGTTTATGTACCACAAAACCAGTTTAGTATTTGTAGAATATTCACACTAGTTATTATCAAATATATTTAAATCAATATTATAAATAAAAAATTCATATTATTTTTATCTATATCTTAATTTTTATATTCTTTTTAGCCAAATTAATTATATATATTAAATTATTATAAAATGTTTCATTTTTTCATTTTTTTTTGTTTAATTAGTAATGAAAAAACTCAAAATTGATCACTATATTTATCGCTGTTTATACAAAAGGACTAATATGGTATATTTTGAAGAGTTAGTGAGTTAAGAATATTTTTTTTAATTAAGAGATAAAAAAACTCAAAGGTTAACTTGAGAACGAAATATTATGTTATATATATAAATATAATATTCACATAATATAGGTTTTTTTAAAGAAAACTTAGTCTAGACTTGTCCGGTCTTATAAAATACACTAAAACTCCTACAAAACAACACTTAAATGAAGTAAAAGAACTTTAATAGTAATTTTTGTAGTCTAATTCTAAAGTGGTAAGTGATAAGTTTTAAAATCTTTTATAATTTATGTTGTAATTTAAAATTTTACATAAAATAGATAATCATTACACAATATATTTAATTAATTTTAAAAATTATTATATATTAAATATTAAATACGTAAAGTCACTTTGTATTTATATCATATAATATCTATTCTTACTTTAATTTTGTGATATTAAGAGTCATCTTAAATACATGAAGTAATAAAGTGGATATGTATTCCATATGTAGTCAGTTTCATAATTTAAATTTAAAAGATCAAAACAAATTTAGACATTACAAATCACTCTACTAAATAAGATGTGGAACTTAACATTTCAAAGACACTAAAATAGTGCCAAACACACTACTCCTTACTCCTTGCATATTAAAATTCTTTCTCTTCAAAATATGGAAGCATATTATATTTTTGAAAAGATTAAAATATTTTAAAATTTCAAAAGTTTTGACGCATCAAAGTTTATGTACCACAATACCAGTTTAGTATTTGTAGAATATTCACACTAGTTATTATCAAACATATTTAAATCAATATTATAAATGAAAAATTAATATTATTTTTATCTATATCATAATTTTGATATTCATTTTAATCATATTATATATATATATATATATATATATATATATATATATATATATATATATATATATATATATATATATATATATATATATATATATATATATATATTTATATTTATATTTATATTCATATAAAATGTTTCATTTTTTCATTTTTTTTGTTTAATTAGTAATGAAAAAACTCAAAATTGATCAGTATATGTATCGCTATTTATACAAAAGGACTAATATGGTATATTTTGAAGAGTTAGTGAGTTAAGAATATTTTTTTAATTAAGAGATAAAAAAACTCAAAAGTTAACTTGAGAACGAAATATTATGTTATATATATATATATATATATATATATATATATATATATATATATATATATATATATATATATATATATATATATATATATATATATATATATATATATATATATATATATATTAAATTAATATAAAATGTTTCATTTTTTCATTTTTTTTTGTTTAATTAGTAATGAAAAAACTCAAAATTGATTAGTATATGTATCGCTATTTATACAAAAGGACTAATATTGTATATTTTGAAGAGTTAGTGAGTTAAGAATATTTTTTTAATTAAGAGATAAAAAAACTCAAAAGTTAACTTGAGAGCGAAATATTATGTTATATATATATATATATATATATATATATATATATATATATATATATATATATATATATATATATATATATATATATATATATATATATATATATATATATATATATATATATATATATATATATATATATATATATATATATATATATAATATTCATATAATATAGGTTTTTTTTAAAGAAAACTTAGTCTAGACTTGTCCGGTCTTATAAAATACACACAAACTCCTACAAAACAACACTTAAATGAAGTAAAAGAACTCTACTAGTAATTTTTGTAGTCTAATTCTAAAGTTGTAAGTGATATGTTTAAAATCTTTTATAATTTATGTTGTAATTTATAATTTTACATAAAATAGCTAAACATTACACAATATATTTAATTAATTTTAAAAATTATTATATATTAAACATTAATTACGTAAAGTCACTTTGTATTTATATCATATAATATTTATTCTTACTTGAATTTTGTGATATTAAGAGTCATCTTAAATACATGAAGTATTAAAGTGGATATGTATTCCATATGTAGTCAGTTTCATAATGTAAATTTAATAGATCAAAACAAATTTGGACATTACAAATCGCTCTATTAAATAAGATGTGGATCTTAACATTTCTAACACACTAAAATGGTGCCAAACACACTACTCCTTGCATATTAAAGTTTTTTCTCTTCAAAATATGGATGCATATTATATTTTTTAAAAGATTAAAATATTTTAAAATTTCAAAAGTTTTGAAGCATCAAAGTTTATGTACCACAACACTAGTTTAGTATTTGTAGAATATTCACACTAGTTATTATCAAACATATTTAAATCAATATTAAAAATAAAAAATTAATATTGTTTCTATCTATATCTTAATTTTGATATTCATTTTAATCAATTAATTATATATATGTATATGAATATATATATATATATATATATATATATATATATATATATATATATATATAAATATATATATATATATATATATATATATATATATATATATATATATATATATATTTAAATTCTTATAAAATGTTACATGTTTTCATTTTTTTTGTTTAATTAGTAATGAAAAAACTCAAAATTGATCACTATATTTATCGCTATTTATACAAAAGGACTAATATGGTATATTTTGAAGAGTCATTGAGTTAAGAATATTTTTTTTAATTAAGAGATAAAAAAACTCAAAAGTTAACTTGAGAACGAAATATTATGTTATATATATAAATGTATATTTTACATAATATAGGTTTTTTTTTTTAAAAAAACTTAGTCTAGACTTGTCCGGTCTTATAAAATACACTAAAACTCCTACAAAACAACACTTAAATGAAGTAAAAGAACTCTACTAGTAATTTTTGTAGTCTAATTCTAAAGTTGTAAGTGATATGTTTTATAATCTTTTATAGTTTATGTTGTAATTTAAAATTTTACATAAAATAGTTAAACATTACACAATATATTTAATTAATTTTTAAAATTATTATATATTAAACATTAATTACGGAAAATCACTTTGTATTTATATCATATAATATTTATTCTTACTTGAATTTTGTGATATTAAGAGTCATCTTAAATACATGAAGTATTAAAGTGGATATGTATTCCATATGTAGTCAGTTTCATAATGTAAATTTAATAGATCAAAACAAATTTGGACATTACAAATCGCTCTATTAAATAAGATGTGGATTAACATTTCTAACACACTAAAATGGTGCCAAACACACTACTCCTTGAATATTAAAGTTCTTTCTCTTCAAAATATGGATGCATATTATATTTTTTAAAAGATTAAAATATTTTAAAATTTCAAAAGTTTTGACGCATCAAAGTTTATGTACCACAACACCAGTTTAGTATTTGTAGAATATTCACACTAGTTATTATCAAACATATTTAAATCAATATTAAAAATAAAAAATTAATATTATTTTTATCTATATCTTAATTTTGATATTCATTTTAATCAATTAATTATATATATGTATATGAATATATATATATATATATATATATATATATATATATATATATATATATATATATATATATATATATATATATATATATATATATATATATATAAATATATATATATATATATATATATATATATATATATATATAGAAATATATATATATATATATATATATATATATATATATATATATATATATATATATATATATATATATATATATATATAGAAATATATATATATATATATATATATATATATATATATATATATTTCTATATATATATATATATATATATATATATATATATATATATATATATATATATATATATATATATATATATATATATATATATATATATATATTTAAATTCTTATAAAATGTTACATGTTTTCATTTTTTTTTTGTTTAATTAGTAATGAAAAAACTCAAAATTGATCACTATATTTATCGCTATTTATACAAAAGGACTAATATGGTATATTTTGAAGAGTCATTGAGTTAAGAATATTCTTTTTAATTAAGAGATAAAAAAAACTCAAAAGTTAACTTGAGAACGAAATATTATGTTATATATATATAAATATATATTTTACATAATATAGGCTTTTTTTTAAAAAACTTAGTCTAGACTTATCCGGTCTTATAAAATACACTAAAACTCCTACAAAACAACACTTAAATGAAGTAAAAGAACTCTAATAGTAAATTTTGTAGTCTCATTCTAAAGTGGTAAGTGATAGGTTTTATAATCTTTTATAGTTTATGTTGTAATTTAAAATTTTACAAAAATAGTTAAACATTACACAATATATTTAATTAATTTTTAAAATTATTATATATTAAACATTAATTACCTAAAGTCACTTTGTATTTATATCATATAATATTTATTCTTACTTGAATTTTGTGATATTAAGAGTCATCATAAATACATGAAGTAATAAAGTAAGTGGATATGTATTCCATATGTAGTCAGTTTCATAATGTAAATTTAATAGATCAAAACAAATTTGGACATTACAAATCGCTCTATAAAATAAGATGTGGATCTTAACATTTCAAACACACTAAAATAGTGCCAAACACACTACTCCTTGCATATTAAAGTTTTTTCTCTTCAAAATATGGATGCATATATTTTTGAAAAGATTAAAATATTTTAAAATTTCAAAAGTTTTGACGCATCAAAGTTTATTTACCACGACACCAGTTTAGTATTTGTCGAATATTCACACTAGTTATTATCAAACATATTTAAATCAATATTATAACTAAAAAATTAATATTATTTTTATTCCATATTTTAATTTTGATATACATTTTAATCAATTAATTATATATATGTATATGAATATATATATATATATATATATATATATATATATATATATATATATATATATATATATATATATATATATATATATATATATATATATATATATATATATATATATATATATATATATATATATATATATATATATATATATATATATAAAATATATATATATATATATATATATATATATATATATATATATATATATATATATATATATATATATATATATATATATATAAATTCTTATAAAATGTTACATTTTTTCATTTTTTTTTGGTTAATTAGTAATGAAAAAACTCAAAATTGATCACTATATTTATCGCTATTTATACAAAAGGACTAATATGGTATATTTTGAAGAGTTAGTGAGTTAAAAATATTTTATTTAATTAAGAGATAAAAAAACTCAATAGTTAACTTTAGAACGAAATATTATGTTATATATATAAATATATATTTTACATAATGTAGGTTTTTTTTTAAAGAATACTTAGTCTAGACTTGTCCGGTCTTATAAAATACACTAAAACTCCTACAAAACAACACTTAAATGAAGTAAAAGAACTCTAATAGTAATTTTTGTAGTCTAATTCTAAAGTGGTAAGTGATAGGTTTTACAATCTTTTATAGTTTATGTTGTAATTTAAAATTTTACATAAAATAGTTAGACATTACACAATATATTTAATTAATTTTTAAAATTATTATATATTAAACATTAATTACGTACAGTCACTTTGTATTTATATCATATAATATTTATTCTTACTTGAATTTTGTGATATTAAGATTCATCTTATATACATGAAGTAATAAAGTGGATATGTATTCCATATGTAGTCAGTTTCATAATGTAAATTTAATAGATCAAAACAAATTTGGACATTACAAATCGCTCTATTAAATAAAATGTGGATCTTAACATTTCTAACACACTAAAATAGTGTCAAACACACTACTCCTTACATATTAAAGTTCTTTCTCTTCAAAATATGGATGCATATTTTATTTTTGAAAAGATTAAAATATTTTAAAATTTCAAAAGTTTTGACGCATCGTAGTTTATGTACCACAACACCAGTTTAGTATTTGTAAAATATTCACACTAGTTATTATCAAACATATTTAAATCAATATTATAAATAAAAAATTAATATTATTTTTACCTATATATATATTGTTCTGGTTTGGGCCCGACCTCGGCAGGCCCAATACCACGTACGGCCCAACAAGCAAATCGGACACGCCGGGCACGTGCGTCCCATGAGACGAGCAGAGAATGCCATCGGACACGAGCAGCGCATCCAACAGTAGCTCGTCGTCCATCTTACCAGCCGAGCAGAACCAACCCCGGCACACCAAAGCGCGGCCTCGGTTCCTTCCCTCCGCGGGGAGAACAACGCGCTCCAGGGAACCTCCCGAGCTCCCCTCCGCGGGGAGAACGACGTGCCCGGCGCACGTTCTCCACGTGTACCCCTCCGCGGGGACACGTCATCAACCAGCTGCCCACCTCCGAAAGAGCAGGTCAAACCCACTTTCCGGAGATCTAGGAGCAGTTGGACTAGGGCGAAGACCACGTTCTGGTCTTCACTACGCCACGTAAGCCCTAGCAGTCATTAGGGTTGGGCCTGGTCACCCAGCCCATCTCAAATGACCGTTGGCCCAGCGTCGGGGTCTCTCTATAAATACCCTCTTCCTCAAGAGGGTCAGGTAATCTTTTCACATCTTGCCCTTTCTGTATTTTGCTCACGCTCTGCCCAACTCCTTACTTTGGCATCAGAGTGTTTTGCAGGTACACCCCCCTTTCTCCTCTTCATCACCGGTGAACAGGTAGCAATCCAACAACGTGTGACCAGCCCGTGATCCCCTTCTGATCAGGTCAGATCAGTGGCGCCGTCTGTGGGAACCTGAAACTTCCCCGTCACTCCGAGCAGAAAACCAAAAGTTTCACCAAACCTCCACGATCATGGCTAGTCCACACCGCGACGGCACTTCGCACGACCTCGTACTCAACGTCGCCACCAACGGGAACAAGCAGACAGGGACGACAATTCCGGCGGAAACCGACGAAAGGGACGGGCAAACTGCTTCGCCGTCATCCGCGGAACAGCCCCTTCAGGTCGACTACCAGCCCCCGAGCCCACCAGCGTTCCTTCCCGTTCCCATCCCGGCGGGAGCGGACCCAACGGTGGCCGCTCTCTTTACGGCCATCAACCAGACGAACCAGCTGCTGTTCCAACAAAATGCGAGAATTGGAGCATTAGAACGCATCGGTCCTCCGAGGTACCCCCCACGGGAAGACCAGAACGGAGGTTCGAGGAGCCCCTCGCCTCGACCCAGAAGCCGTCGGCCGCGGCTGGAAAGGCACCGCACCCAGGTGACACGAGAACGCACCAGATCCCCAGCAAGACACGTTCGCGTGAGAAACCAAAACGCCGCGGCAATCCCAACCGAGGACCCCCGAGGCGAGAACTCAGGCAGGAGATCGAGAACCCGAAACCAGGGACACACTTTGAACGGCTCATCTCCCCACAGATCCCCGGTGCACAGCGACGAGGATGATTACCGCACCCCGCTGTCCCGGGAGATCATGGCTGCCCCCATATCCCAGGGGATGGAGAAACCACCGACGCTGTCGACATACGACGGCACCTCCGACCCGGACGATCACCTGGAAGACGTCGAGGCTATGCTCGACTACCGAAACGTCCGGGGAGCTATGAAGTGCAGACTCTTCCCGACGACCCTGAGGAAAGGCGCTATGACCTGGTACAAAAGTCTGGAGCCCGAGTCAGTTACGTCGTTGAGGGTCTTGAAGGACCTGTTCTCCAAACACTTTACGGCGTCCCGACGCCACCCGAAGACGGAAGCAGTCCTCGGGGCAATCATCCAAGGCCCCGACGAACCTCTCCGAAAGTACATCGAAAGGTTCACTCGGGAAGCAGTGCAGGTGACAACGTCCGACGAAATGAAACGCTACTTAATGGAACAAGGCCTGCGCCACGACTCCAAGTTCTACGAGGCCGTAGGCATACACCGGCCAACATCCCTCCAAGATTTTCTCGACAGGGCCGCGCACTACATCCAGTTCGAGGAAACACAGGCGGCCAACTCCGCTCGTGACACTCAAGACAGGGAGGCCCCCCGCGGGCACCGAGACGACGGAGCTTCGAGCCATCGACGAGGAGGAGACCGCCGTCGGGAAGACCTCCCCCGCGAACCCCGCGAACAACGCGAACCACGCGGCCCGGCAGGAAGATTCACAGAGTACACAGCCTTGGTCGCTTCACGCGAACGCATACTGGCCGAATGCGCTAAAACCGAGTTCGTGCAGGGAGGTGTCCGTTTTCCGCGACCAACGCCGCCCAAACCCAACGTGGACAAGTCAAAATAATGCCGATTCCACAGGACCCACGGGCACGTGACAGAAGACTGCATCCATCTCAAAGATGCGATCGAAATTCTAATCAAAGACGGGCACCTGAAGCGATACACCCGAGGAGGCGAACCACCCAGGCAAGAGGCTCCAGAAGCCAAGAAAATCGAGGAACTTCCCTCTCAGAGGACACCAGCAGGCTCCAGGTCGCGCTGTGCGTCAGCCGCCCCGAGGATTGGTTCGCGGGCAGAGAATTCGGTATCCCCGAAGGGCCCGACCTAGTCGACGAGCCAATCCGACCAACCAGCCGATGGGAATACTTCCCCAAAGCCATGGTCATCTATGATGGAGCCACGAGGAGTCTATCCATAGGATCTGTGAAAAGGAAATTCGACGAACTCATCGCGAACAACTCCGGCAAAATGAGCACGCTCGACAAATTCCGAGGCCGCTCCAACCCGATCACATTTTACCTCGAGGAACTACCCGGGGGATCTCCCAATTCCAACATACCCTTGCTCATACGTGCCCGAATGGCAAACTTCGACGTCAGGCGCCTCCTCGTCGACGGCAGGAGCTCGGTTGACATCATGTACTCACATCTGTTCACTACTCTCCAGCTCGACGAATCCAACCTTTCTCCCTACGTAGGCTCCGACCTGTAGGGGTTCAACGGGACGACGACGAGACCTTGGGGGTACGTGAAATTGAAAGTCACCTTCGGAGAAGAGGAAACAACCAGGGACATCAGCGTTCGTTTCTTAGTCATTGAATGCCCATCCCTCTATAACTGCATCCTGGGCAGGACGACGATAGCAGAACTCACCGCGGTACCCTCCACCGTCCACCTGAAGATGAAATACTACACAAGAAGGGGGGCCGTGGTGACCCTCAACGGAGACATCGAGGCCGCCCGAAGATGTTTCGAAGCCGCGCTGAAAGGCCTAGACTCCATCGCTCCAGCGACCAAAAAGAAAGCGTCAAGCACAACGCCAAAGGGCAAACCAACGGAGCTGGTCGGGTCCGTTGAGCTGGACAGTCGCTTCACCGACGAGCTCGACCACGAAACAAAGACCAGCGTAGTCAATGGGCAGCCCTCACACCCAGCGCGCCCCATCCCGGACGGAGAATTCGAACTCGTCCCCCTCGGAGAGGACACGAACAGAACCGTGAGGATAGGCGCCGGACTCCCAGACCTCGCGAAACGTCAGCTCCAAGCCTGCCTCCGCGAGAATGCCGACCTCTTCGCCTGGAGCGCCGCGGAAATGCCGGGACTCGACCCCGAGGTCGCCTGCCACCAGCTGTCCATCAACCCAACCGCAAAGGCCGTTGTACAACGCCGGCGTCGCCAGTCCCCCGAAAAATCGGCAGCGGACGAACAAGTTGTAAAAGACCTCTTAGAGGCAAATTTTATTTCGGAAGCCCGGTATTCAACCTGGCTATCCAATGTTGTACTAGTTAAAAAGAATAATGGAAAATGGCGCATGTGTGTTGACTACACTGATCTCAACCGGGCATGTCCTAAGGACGCCTACCCCCTCCTCAATATCGACAAGCTCGTCGACAACTCCGCGGGCTTCAAGCTCTTGTCCTTCATGGACGCGTACTCGGGATACAACCAGATCCCGATGGCCGAACACGATAAACAAGCCACGGCCTTCATGACGGCGTCGGGCAATTACTATTACAACGTGATGCCCTTCGGCCTCAAAAACGCCGGGGCCACATACCAGCGGATGATGAACCGTGTCTTCCGCGACGAAATCAGAGACATGCTCGAAGTATACATGGACGACATGATCGTCAAATCCGGCGCGGAGGACGACCACGCCGCACATCTCCAGAAGGTCTTCAAGACCGCGAGGTCATGCCGCATGCGTTTTAACCCGGAGAAGTGCACCTTCGGCGTCTGCGCCGGTAAATTCCTCGGCTACTACTTGACCGAACGGGGGATCGAAGCCAATCCAGACAAATGCCACGCCTTCTCCAATATCACCACGCCGACCACGAAGAAGGCCATCCAGTCCCTCAACGGCGTGCTTGCCTCCCTCTCACGATTCATTGCGAAGTCGGCCCAACACGCCCTCCCATTTTTCAAACTGCTCAGGAAGGAGACCAAATTCGAATGGACGGACGAATGTGAGAAAGCCCTTTGCCACCTTAAACGCGTCTTATCTGAACCACCAGTGCTGACGCGCCCCGCGACGGGCGAAACCCTATACTTATATCTGGTCGTGTCCAACAAAGCCGTTAGCGCCGTCCTCGTAAGCGAAACCGGGGAGGGCCAAAAGCCCATCTACTTTACTAGCAAAGCTCTCCACGACCCAGAAATCTGATACCAGCTGATCGAGAAAGTCGCCCTGGCCCTCGTAACAGCAGCGCGCCGACTCCGACATTATTTTCTCGCACACGCCATCGTGCTCCGCACCGATCAACCCATCCGCCAGCTACTCGGCCGGCCCGACATGGCCGGACGCATGCTGAAATGGTCGCTAGAACTCTCCGAGTTCGACATCACCTACGAGAGCTGGCACGCCATCAAGGCTCAAGCCTTGGCCGATTTCGTCGCCGAGATGACCACACCACCCAACCCCACCACCGGGAACCACCCCTGGACCATTTTTGTGGATGGCTCCTCCAACTCCACGGGAAGCGGCGCCGGCATCGTCCTCGACAACGAAAAGGGTACGGTCATCGAAGTCTCCCTCACACTGGCCTTCCCGACGACTAACAACCAGGCCGAGTACGAAGCGTTTCTCGCCGGCCTTCGCCTGGCATCCAACCTGGGAGCCAGGGACATCCGAATCTACACGGATTCCCAGCTAGTCGCTTCACAAGTCCGAGGCGAATATCAAGCAAAAAACGACACCCTCGCCGGATACCTCACACTCATCACCGAAAAACTGAGAGGTTTCGACTCAGCAGAGATTCAGCACGTCCCTCGCGAGCAGAACACCCACGCCGGCATCCTCTCCAAACTGGCAAGCACCAAAAAGCGAGGCGGCCACAAGTCGGTCATCCAAGAAATCTTGTCGCAACCAAGTACCAGCGCGACCACCACGCCCCTCGACATCAACACCGTCGGAGACACTGACTGCTGGATGACCCCGCTCCACACCTATCTCAGCACCGGCCACCTTCCGGCCAACTCTAGAGAGGCTAGCGCAACAAAACGACGCGCCTGCTCGTATGTCCTCCTCGAAGCACGACTGTACCGTCGAGGCTTCGCAATCCCACTCCTCAAATGCATAGATAAGTCCCAGAGTACAGCCGTTCTAGAAGAAATCCACGAAGGCATCAACGCGCAGCACCTTGGCGGAAGATCCCTAGCACGGAAGGCCCTACGCGCAGGCTACTACTGGCCATCAATGCAGTCCGACGCGAAGGAACACGTCAAACGATGTGATAAATGTCAACGACACGGGGACATGCACCTCGCCCCCCCGACCGACCTCACGTCCCTCTCATCTCCGTGGCCATTCGCCTGGTGGGGGCTGGACATCCTTGGGCCCTTCCCCCTAGGTTCATACCAGAACAAGTACCTCATCATGGGCATTGACTACTTCACCAAGTGGATCGAGGCCGAAGCTCTGGCCAAAATCACCGCCCACAATATACTCCGATTCTACAAACGCAACATCCTCGCCAGATTCGGGGTCCCTCTCACCATCGTCACCGACAACGGCACACAATTCACAGACAAAAACTTCCGCGACTTCGTCACTAAACTCGGAACCAAACACCACTTCGCCTCGGTCGAACACCCTCATACAAACGGCCAGGCGGAGTCGGCGAACAGAGTCATACTTAGAGGACTCAGACGACGACTCGGCGACGCCAAACGAGCATGGGTCGAAGAACTCCACAGCGTCCTCTGGGCATACCGCACCACTCCCCACTCAACCACGGGGGAAACCCCATTTCGCCTCACGTACGGAACCGAGGCCGTGATACCGGTCGAAATTCGCGAACCGTCCCGACGAACGGAAGCTCCCCTGGACACCGACGACAACGACGGCTCCCTCCGAGAAGAGCTCGACCTCGTCGAAGAAATCCGCTCAGGGGCAGCCCTCCGCGAAGCCCGGCTGAAGCAACAAGTCACACTTCGCCATAACAACAAAGTCCTAAAACGCGATTTTCAAACAGGCGACTTAGTTCTACGCAGAAACCAGAAAGACTCCCACGAGGGCAAACTGGCTGCGAACTGGGAAGGCCCGTACCGAGTCCGGGACAAAACGGAGCACGGGGCCTATTACCTCGAAAACATGCACGGTGAACAACTAGCTCGACCATGGAACGCCGCGAAGCTTAAGCGGTACTACAGTTAGAACATTGCCCGCGACGACCCATCGTCCCGACCACTGGCGGGGCGACATGGTACCACCGCACACCCCCGCGTCCACTAGCGACCAAAGAAAAGCAAGCCCTGCCTCTCGTGTGCGCGGGCAGAAGGCCTTGCTCGGCAGGGAACACCTCGACCGAGATTCCCCGCCGCCGTACCAAAAGAGGCATGACACCCAGCTCGCGATGGGACGTCCACGCCCCGGGGAGAACTACCCCCGAAACGGCCCGGCTACGTCGCCGGCCAAACCGGCCGGTTCCATGCACTACCGGTAACAAATCGTCGAGCTAACACCCGAACACACCGAGCGCACACTTAGAAAATTTACAAGAAATATCATACACATCAAAGGCATTCAAAAGCATTCAAATAAACAAACACGAAAAACGAGCATAAACGACATGCAAATAATGAGCGCACACTTAGAAAATCCACGAAAATATATATTAAACAAAAGACGGGCGCCAGCCCAGTAGTCAATGGTACAAAAACAGAGCACGCAGGCCCAAAGAAAGATATTACAAACATCGGCACGCAGGCCATAAAAACAACGAGCACGCAGGCCCGGCAACCTATGCTACCTCGTCCGCCCGGTCAGCAGTCGCGGGATCCTCCTCGGGAATAACAAGATAGGGATCGACCACCTTCCCGTCAACAATCTCGTGGTACGGCCCGATCCCATCCACGGCCAGCACGACACCAGGATTGGCGACCTGAACCTACTCAACAGCACTCTTGAATCCGACCTCAACAGCCTCCAGACAGTCGCTTTCCAACACCCGGATACGGGCAATCAGGTCAGCACGAGTGATTAACCGTCGATCTTCATCTGTCTCGTCCTCGGCCGGATGGACTGCACTGTCCAAAACTTCCGTGCGAACCTTCAGCGCCTGCACCTCGGCCGTCGCTTTCCTCAGCTTCTCCTCCAGCGAAGTCACCTTCTCCTCAGCACCCTCTGCCCTTTTTCGCTGCTCAGCAACATCCTTCTGGCTCTTCTCCAACTCCTCAGTGACCTTGGCCAATTGCGACCGCATGAAAGTAAGATCCCCCTGCAGTTTGGACAGCTCAGCAGCGGAGCAGCCCTCCTCGTTCAGCACAAGAGCCATCGTGAACGTCCGCATCATTGCAGCCAAGTCCTCAGCCAGAACACGTCGACGAGTCTCTCGATCGGCCTGACGAACAGCCTTCACCTCCCCATCGGAGACAGTGGGAGAACGGGCACCATGAAAATAGCCCGGATGCTGATGACAGGGCGGGACGACATAACCTTCCTCAGCGGTGCCGACCGTCAGATCTACCACACCTCGGGGCTCCTCGGACCTCTGCCTCTTCGATGCTCCTTGAGACGCAGGAGATTGGCTCTCTTGAGGCGAAGAGGACGAACTTTGCCCCCCCGGCGTCGCGACCTCCTGTCCGACCAGCTGGCTCACCCTCGTCCTCGGGACCGCAGCATTCCTGGTAGCACGCAACTGCTTCACCCGCTCCTCGACGGAAGACATGTTTGCTGCAAAAATAAAGAAAAGAGTTAGCGACGGTTAAAGCCCCGACCACAGAGAGAAAAATGAACATTCCTACCTAGATAATCCAGAGCGGCCGCCCCGGTCGCACAACCGAGCAGGATCTTGGTATTAATCAAACGCTTCTTAGTACGCACATTCCCCTGCGCGTCGAGGATATACCGACCATCGGGCGTCACCAGCTTCGACGGAGGGAGAGACCGTACAAAGGCGACTATTTTCAAATAGGCGGCCATGTCCTTCTCCTCGAGGGTCCCCGCCCGGAAGATATACCTATCCGTCCCTCGGCTGAAATGCTCCGCAGTCCATAGTAGATGTATCTTAGGAAGCCACGCGAGGAACCGCTGGCCATCTACCGTTCGCTCGCCCTCGTCGAAGAGAGTGTCCGAGCCCTGCTGCGTGATCGGTTTGACGAGGTAGAACCGGCTTTTGAAATCTTTGACAGAATCGCTATACGCTTTGAAAAGTTTGGTCGATTGCTTAAAAGAAACCCATCCGTGGCGGCCATTCACCGTCTTCCGCTGTAGGTGGAAGATGCGGAAAAATAACGGTACCGTCGGCTCCACCGAGAGGTAGAAGCACACCACCTCGAAAGCCCGGATAAAAGCCAAGGCGTTGGGGTGCAATTGAGACGGGGCCAGGCGCAGCCAATCAAAGAGCCTCAGATGAAAGTTGGAGAACGGTAACCGGAGCCGAGCTTCTTTAAAGTAGAACTCATGCATCGGAAACATCCGCCGCCCATATCGCGAGCAGATACGATGATGTTTTTTTGGTCGGTACACCTGCCAGTGTTGGGGCTCCCTTATAGGCGTGTCCTCGATCGTGGCGTACACGTCGGACGCATCGGCCACAAAACAGGACGGGGTAGAGAGCGGCTCCTCGGCCGCCCATTCCTCAGACGGGGCAATTCGCTCGTCGTCAAAGTCCGGAATCTCGGGTTCGTTGTCTTCGACCATTATCCCCGGTACCAGAGCCGACATCTACACCTGAAAAGCAGAGGACGACGGTGAATTCGATAGCCAGGATCAAATCCACCCTTCCACCGCAGGTCAAGTGAAAGGGCGACAAAGGCCGGAAAACGGCGAGCAAACATTCGCTCCCCGTCTACCCTCCTCGGGGCGTCTAAAGCCAACCCACCATCCCTCCCCGGGACGGTCACCAGAAAAAGCGCGCCTTCCCGGGGCATTCACCGGAAAAGGCACGCGTCCCTGGGGCATTCATCGGAGAAAGTCCTCGTCCTCGGGACATTCATCGGAATCAGCCAATTCTCCCCGTTACACTCATCAGAAAGTTCGCCAGATGCGGCGGGCCTCGCATCCCTCCTCGGGGCATTCATCATGCCCCGACCACACATTCCAATTAAATGACAGAAAGAAAAGAGGAGAGAAGTGAGAACTTACTTGTAACGGCGGCGAACGGAGGAAGGGACTAAAACAATACGGCGGCGATCGGCGGCAAGCGGCGGACGAGCAGCGATGACAGAGCTTCGTAGACACAACAGCAGATTGAAAAATAATAAAATGAGCGGGGACCCCGTATTTATAACCCGGCGCGGGATTCGAAGCGACGCTAGGCTCATTAATGACATAGGGTAGTCGCCCCTACGACCGCTCAACACACGACACGTGGCGGTAACCTGACAGTCGCCACCCCTTCGTCTGCTGTCACCCCGTCGCCGCCGACGCGTGTGTTGCCGTTCCACCGTGCACGGATCCCAACGAGCCTCCCGCTCTGTCACCTCTTCCCCAACACTGCGATCTTAAGTCCTCGCTCTCTCCCTAGAGCTTCGACTTGGGGGGCTCCTGTTCCGGTCTGGGCCCGACCTCGGCAGGCCCAATACCACGTACGGCCCAACAAGCGAATCGGACACGCCGGGCACGTGCGTCCCATGAGACGAGCAGAGAATGCCATCAGACACGAGCAGCGCATCCAACAGCAGCTCGTCGTCCATCTTACCAGCTGAGCAGAACCAACCCCGGCACACCAAAGCGCGGCCTCGGTTCCTTCCCTCCGTGGGGAGAACAACGCGCTCCGGGGAACCTCCCGAGCTCCCCTGCGCGGGGAGAACGACGTGCCCGGCGCACGTTCTCCACGTGTACCCCTCCGCGGGGACACGTCATCAACTAGCTGCCCACCTCCGAAAGAGCAGGTCAAACCCACTTTCCGGAGATCTAGGAGCAGTTGGACTAGGGCGAAGACCACGTTCTTGTCTTCACTACGCCACGTAAGCCCTAGCAGTCATTAGGGTTGGGCCTGGTCACCCAGCCCATCTCAAATGACCGTTGGCCCAGCGCCAGGGTCTCTCTATAAATACCCTCTTCCTCAAGAGGGTCAGGTAATCTTTTCACATCTTGCCCTTTCTGTATTTTGCTCACGCTCTGCCCAACTCCTTACTTTGGCATCGGAGTGTTTTGCAGATACACCCCCCTTTCTCCTCTTCATCACCGGTGAACAGGTAGCAATTCAACAACGTGTGACCAGCCCGTGATCCCCTTCTGATCAGGTCAGATCATATATATATATATATATATATATATATATATATATATATATATATATATATATATATATATATATATATATATATATATATATATATATATATATATATATATATATATATATATATATATATATATATATATACATATATATATATATATATATATATATATATATATATATATATATATATATATATATATATATATATATATATATATATATATATATATATATATATATATATATATATATATATATATATATATATATATATATATATATATATATATATATATATATATTTAAATTCTTATAAAATCTTACATGTTTTCATTTTTTGTTTGTTTAATTAGTAATGAAAAAACTCAAAATTGATCACTATATTTATCGCTATTTATACAAAAGAACTAATATGGTATATTTTGAAGAGTTACTGAGTTAAGAATATTTTTTTTAATTAAGAGATTTAAAAACTCAAAAGTTAACTTGAGAACGAAATATTATGTTATATATATAAATATATATTTTACATAATATAGGTTTTTTTAAAAGAAACTTAGTCTAGACTTGTCTAGTCTTATAAAATACACTAAAACCTCTACAAAACAACACTTAAATGAAGTAAAAGAACTCTAATAGTAATTTTTGTAGTCTAATTCTAAAGTGGTAAGTGATATGTTTTATAATCTTTTATAGTTTATGTTGTAATTTAAAATCTTACATAAAATAGTTAAACATTACACAATATATTTAATTAATTTTTAAAATTATTATATATTAAACATTAATTACGTAAAGTCACTTTGTATTTATATCATATAATATTTATTCTTACTTGAATTTTGTGATATTAAGAGTCATCTTAAATACATGAAGTAATAAAGTGGTTATGTATTCCATATGTAGTCAGTTTCATAATGTAAATTTAATAGATCAAAACAAATTTGGACATTACAAATCGCTCTATTAAATAAGATGTGGATCTTAACATTTCTAACACACTAAAATAGTGCCAAACACACTACTTCTTGCATATTAAAATTCTTTCTCTTCAAAATATGGATGCAAATTATATTTTTGAAAAGATTAAAATATTTTAAAATTTCAAAAGTTTTGACGCATCAAAGTTTATGTACCACAACACCAGTTTAGTATTTGTAGAATATTCACACTAGTTATTATCAAACATATTTAAATCAATATTAAAAATAAAAAATTAATATTATTTTTATCTATATCTTAATTTTGATATTCATTTTAATCAATTAATTATATATATGTATATGAATATATATATATATATATATATATATATATATATATATATATATATATTATATATATATATATATATATATATATATATATATATATATATATATATATATATATATATATATATATATATATATATATATATATATATATATATATATATATATATATATATATATATATATATATATATATATACTTAAACTCTTATAAAATGTTTCAATTTATCATTTTTTTGTTTAATTAGTAAAGAAAAAACTCAAAATTGATCACTATATTTATCGCTATTTATTCAAAAGGACTAATATGGTATATTTTGAAGAGTTAGAGAGTTAAGAATATTTTATTTAATTAAGAGATAAAAAAACTCAAAAGTTAACTTGAGAACAAAATATTATGTTATATATATAAATATATATTTTACATAATATAGGTTTTTTTAAAAGAAAACTTAGTCTAGACTTGTCCGGTCTTATAAAATACACTAAAACTCTTACAAAACAACACTTAAATGAAGTAAAAGAACTCTAATAATAATTTTTGTAGTCTAATTCTAAAGTTGTAAGTGATATGTTTTATAATCTTTTATAATTTATGTTGTAATTTAAAATTTTACATAAAATAGTTAAACATTACACAATATATTTAATTAATTTTAAAAATTATTATATCTTAAACATTAAATACGTAAAGTCACTTTGTATTTATATCATATAATATTTATTCTTACTTGAATTTTGTGATATTAAGAGTCATCTTAAATACATGAAGTAATAATTTGGATATGTATTCTATATGTAGTCAGTTTGATAATGTAAATTTAATAGCTCAAAATAAGTTTGGACATTACAAATCGCTATATTAAATAAGATGTGGATCTTAACATTTAAAAACACACTAAAATAGTGCAAAACACACTATTCCTTGCATATTAAAGTTCTTTCTCTCCAAAATATGGATGCATATTTTATTTTTGAAAAGATTAAAATATTTTAAAATTTCAAAAGTTTTGACGCATCGAAGTTTATGTACCACAACACCAGTTTAGTATTTGTAGAATATTCACACTAGTTATTATCAAACATATTTAAATCAATATTATAAATAAAAAATTAATATTATTTTTATCTATATCTTAATTTTGATATTCATTTTAATCAATTAATTATATATATGTATATGAATATATATATATATATATATATATATATATATATATATATATATATATATATATATATATATATATATATATATATATATATATATATATATATATATATATATATATATATATATATATATATATATATATATATATATATATATATATATATATATATATATATATATATATATATATATATATATATATATATATATATATATATATATATATATATATATATATATATATATATATATATATATATATATATATATATATATATATATATATATATATATATATATATATATATATATATATATATATAAAAATTCTTATAAAATGTTACATGTTTTCATTTTTTGTTTGTTTAATTAGTAATGAAAAAACTCAAAATTGATCACTATATTTATCGCTATTTATACAAAAGAACTAATATGGTATATTTTGAAGAGTTAGTGAGTTAAGAATATTTTTTTTAATTTAGAGATATAAAAACTCAAAAGTAAACTTGAGAACGAAATATTATGTTATATATATAAATATATATTTTACATAATATAGGTTTTTTTAAAGAAAACTTAGTCTAGACTTGTCTAGTCTTATAAAATACACTAAAACCTCTACAAAACAACACTTAAATGAAGTAAAAGAACTCTAATAGTAATTTTTGTAGTCTAATTCTAAAGTGGTAAGTGATATGTTTTATAATCTTTTATAGTTTATGTTGTAATTTAAAATTTTACATAAAATAGTTAAACATTACACAATATATTTAATTAATTTTTAAAATTATTATATATTAAACATTAATTACGTAATGTCACTTTGTATTTATATCATATAATATTTATTCTTACTTGAATTTTGTGATATTAAGAGTCATCTTAAATACATGAAGTAATAAAGTGGATATGTATTCCATATGTAGTCAGTTTCATAATGTAAATTTAATAGATCAAAACAAATTTGGACATTACAAATCGCTATATTAAATAAGATGTGGATCTTAATATTTCTAACACACTAAAATAGTGCCAAACACACTACTCCTTGCATATTAAAATTCTTTCTCTTCAAAATATGGATGCATATTATATTTTTGAAAAGATTAAAATATTTTAAAATTTCAAATGTTTTGACGCATCAAAGTTTATGTACCACAACACCAGTTTAGTATTTGTAGAATATTCACACTAGTTATTATCAAACATATTTAAATCAATATTAAAAATAAAAAATTAATATTATTTTTACCTATATCTTAATTTTGATATTCATTTTAATCAATTAATTATATATATGTATATGAATATATATATATATATATATATATATATATATATATATATATATATATATATATATATATATATATATATATATATATATATATATATATATATATATATATATATATATATATATATATATATATATATATATATATATATATATATATATATATATATATATATATATATATATATATATATATATATATATATATATATATTTAAATTCTTATAAAATGTTACATGTTTTCATTTTTTGTTTGTTTAATTAGTAATGAAAAAACTCAAAATTGATCATTATATTTATTGCTATTTATACAAAAGAACTAATATGATATATTTTGAAGAGTTAGTGAGTTAAGAAATTTTTTTTTCAATTAAGAGATAAAAAAACTCAAAAGTTAACTTGAGAACGAAATATTATATATATATATATATATATATATATATATATATATATATATATATATATATATATATATATATATATATATATATATATATATATATATATATATATATATATATATATATATATATATATATATATATATATATATATATATATATATATATATATATATATATATATATATATATATATATATATATAAATATATATTTTACATAATATAGGTTTTTTAAAGAAAACTTAGTCTAGACTTGTCCGGTCTTATAAAATACACTAAAACTCCTACAAAACAACACTTAAATGAAGTAAAAGAACTCTAATAGTAATTTTTGTAGTCTAATTCTAAAGTGGTAAGTGATATGTTTTATAATCTTTTATAGTTTATGTTGTAATTTAAAATTTTGCATAAAATAGTTAGACATTACACAATATATTTAATTAGTTTTTAAAATTATTATATATTAAACATTAA
The DNA here is from genome assembly GCA_963859935.3 of Lathyrus sativus. Classification (NCBI taxonomy): domain Eukaryota; kingdom Viridiplantae; phylum Streptophyta; class Magnoliopsida; order Fabales; family Fabaceae; genus Lathyrus; species Lathyrus sativus. The sequence goes on along the minus strand of OZ012740.1, from coordinate 437,759,211 downwards.
TTACGTAAAGTCACTTTGTATTTATATCATATAATATTTATTCTTACTTGAATTTTGTTATATTAAGAACATCTTAAATACATGAAGTAATAAAGTGGATATGTATTCCATATGTAGTCAGTTTCATAATGTAAATTTAATAGATCAAAACAAGTTTGGACATTACAAATCGCTCTATTAAATAAGATGTGGATCTTAACATTTCAAACACACTAAAATAGAGCCAAACACACTACTCCTTACATATTAAAGTTCTTTCTCTTCAAAATATGGATGCATATTATATTTTTGAAAAGATTAAAATATTTTAAAATTGCAAAAGTTTTGACGCATCAAAGTTTATTTACCACAACACAAGTTTAGTATTTGTAAAATACTCACACTAGTTATTATCAAACATATTTAAATCAATATTATAAGTAAAAAATTAATATTATTTTTATCCATATCTTAATTTTGATATTCATTTTAATCAATTAATTATATATATGTATATGAATATATATATATATATATATATATATATATATATATATATATATATATATATATATATATATATATATATATATATATATATATATATATATATATATATATATATATATATATATATATATATATATATATATATATATATATATATATATATATATATATATATATATATATATTTAAATTCTTATAAAATGTTACATGTTTTCATTTTTTTTTGTTTAATTAGTAATTAAAAAACTCAAAATTGATCACTATATTTATCGCTATTTTTACAAAAGGACTAATATGGTATATTTTGAAGAGTCAGTGAGTTAAAAATATTTTTTTTAATTAAGAGATAAAAAAACTCAAAAGTTAACTTGAGAACGAAATATTATGTTATATATATAAATATATATTTTACATAATATAGGTTTTTTTAAAGAAAACTTAGTTTAGACTTGTCCGGTCTTATAAAATACACTAAAACTCCTACAAAACAACACTTAAATGAAGTAAAAGAACTCTAATAGTAAATTTTGTAGTCTAATTCTAAAGTGGTAAGTGATATGTTTTATAATCTTTTATAGTTTATGTTGTAATTTAAAATTTTACATAAAATAGTTAAACATTACACAATATATTTAATTAATTTTTAAAATTATTTTTTATTAAACATTAATTACGTAAAGTCACTTTGTATTTATATGATATAATATTTATTCTTACTTGAATTTTGTGATATTAAGAGTCATCTTAAATACATGAAGTAATAAAGTGGATATGTATTTCATATGTAGTTAGTTTCATAATGTAAATTTAATAGATCAAAACAAATTTGGACATTACAAATCGCTCTATTAAATAAGATGTGGATCTTAACATTTCTAACACACTAAAATAGTGCCAAATACACTACTCCTTGCATATTAAAATTCTTTCTCTTCAAAATATGGATGCATATTATATTTTTGAAAAGATTAAAATATTTTAAAATTTCAAAAGTTTTGACGCATCAAAGTTTATTTACCACAAAACCAGTTTAGTATTTGTAGAATACTCACACTAGTTACTTTCAAACACATTTAAATCAATATTATAAATAAAAATTAATATTATTTTTATCCATATCTTAATTTTGATATTCATTTTAATTCCTTAATTATATATATGTATATGAATATAAATATATATATATATATATATATATATATATATATATATATATATATATATATATATATATATATATATATATATATATATATATATATATATTTAAATTCTTATAAAATGTTACATTTTTTCATTTTTTTTTGTTTAATTAGTAATGAAATAACTCAAAATTGATCACTATATTTATCGCTATTTATACAAAATGACTAATATGGTATATTTTGAAGAGTTAGTGAGTTAAGAATATTTTTTTTAATTAAGAGATAAAAAACCTCTAAAGTTAACTTTAGAACGAAATGTTATTTTATATATATAACTATATATTTTACATAATGTAGGTTTTTTTTAAAAGAATACTTAGTCCTGACTTGTCCGGTCTTTTAAAATACACTAAAACTCCTACAAAACAACACTTAAATGAAGCAAAAGAATTCTAATAGTAATTTTTGTAGTCTAATTCTAATGTGGTAAGTGATATGTTTTACAATCTTTTATAGTTTATGTTGTAATTTAAAATTTTACATAAAATAGTTAAACATTACACAATATATTTAATTAATTTTTAAAATTAATATATATTAAACATTAAATACGTAAAGACACTTTGTATTTATATCATATAATATTTATTCTTACTTGAATTTTGTGATATTAAGAGTCATCTTAAATACATGAAGTAATAAAGTGGATATGTATTCCATATGTAGTCAGTTTCATAATGTAAATTTAATAGATCAAAACAAATTTGGACATTACAAATCGCTATATTAAATAAGATGTGGATCTTAATATTTCTAACACACTAAAATAGTGCCAAACACACTACTCCTTGCATATTAAAGTTCTTTCTCTTCAAAATATGGATGCATATTATATTTTTGAAAAGATTAAAATATTTTAAAATTTCAAAAGTTTTGACGCATCAAAGTTTATGTACCACAACACCAGTTTAGTGTTTGTAGAATATTCACACTAGTTATTATCAAACATATTTAAATCAATATTATAACTAAAAAATTAATATTATTTTTATCTATATCTTAATTTTGATATTCATTTTAATCAATTAATTATATATATATATATATATTTAAATCTATATAGATATATATTTATTAATATATATTTAAATTCTTATAAAATGTTTCATTTTTTCATTTTTTTTGTTTAATTAGTAATGAAAAACTCAAAATTGATCACTATATTTATCGATATTTATACAAAAGGATTAATATGGTATATTTTGAAGAGTTAGTGAGTTAAGATTATTTTTTTTAATTAAGAGATAAAAAAACTCAAAAGTTAACTTGAGAACGAAATATTATGTTATATATATAAATATATATTTTACATAATATAGGTTTTTTTTAAAGAAAACTTAGTCTAGACTTGTCCGGTCTTATAAAATACACTAAAACTCCTGTAAAAGAACATTACACAATGTTTTATAATCTTTAATAGTTTATTTTGTAATTTAAAATTTTACATAAAATAGTTAAACATTAAACAATGTATTTAATTAATTTTAAAAATTATTATATATTAAATATTAAATATTAAATATGTAAAGTCACTTTGTATTTATATCATAAAATATTTATTCTTACTTGAATTTTGTGATATTAAGAGTCATCTTAAATACATAAGTAATAAAGTGGATATGTATTCCATATATAGTCAGTTTCATAATGTAAATTTAATAGATCAAAACAAATTTGGACATTACAAATCGCTCTATTAAATAAGATATTAAATAAGATATGGATCTTAACATTTCAAACACACTAAAATAGTGCCAAACAGAATACTCATTGCATATTAAAATTTTTTCTCTTCAAAATATGGATGCATATTATATTTTTGAAAATATTAAAATATTTTAAAATTTCAAAAGTTTTGATGCATCAAAGTTTTTGTACCACAACACCAGTTTAGTATTTGTAGAATATTCACACTAGTTACTATCAAACATATTTAAATCAATAATATAAATAAAAAATTAATATTATTTTATCTATATCTTAATTTTGATATATTTGTATATGAATATATATATATATATATATATATATATATATATATATATATATATATATATATATATATATATATATATATATATATATATATATATATATATATATATATATATATATATATATATATATATATATATATATATATATATATATATATATATATATATATATATATATATATTTAAATTCTTATAAAATGTTACATTTTTTCATTTTTTTTGTTTAATTAATAATGAAAAAACTCAAAATTGATCACTATATTTATCGCTATTTATACAAAAGGACTAATATGTTATATTTTGAAGAGTTAGTGAGTTAAGAATATTTTTATCATTAAGAAATAGAAAAACTCAAAAGTTAACTTGAGAACAAAATATTATGTTAAATATATAAATATTTAATTTACATAATATAGATTTTTTTAAAAGAAAATTTTGTTTAGACCTGTCTGGTTTTAAAAAATACACTAAAACTCCTACAAAACAACACTAAAATGAAGTAAAAGAACTCTAATAGTAATTTTTGTTGTCTAATTTTAATGCGGTAAGTGATATATTTTATAATCTTTTATAGTTTATGTTGTAATTTATAAATTGTTTATAAAATAGTTAAACATTACACAATATATTTAGTTAATTTTAAAAATTTTTAAACATTAAATAGTAAATACATAAAGTCACTTTGTATTTATATCATATAATATTTATTCTTACTTGAATTGTTTGATATTAATAGTCATATTAAATACATGAAGTAATAAAGTGGAAATGTTTTCCATATTTAGTCATTTTCATAATGTAAATTTAATAGATCAAAACAAATTCAGACATTACAAATCACTCTACTAAATAAGATGTGGATCTTAACATTTCAAACACTAAAATAGTACCATACACACTACTCCTTGCTTCCCTTCTTTAAAATTATTTCTCTTCAAAATATGGATGCATGTTATATTTTTAAGAAGATTAAAATATTTTAAAATTTCAAAAGTTTTGACGCATCAAAGTTTATGTACTGCATCCAATTTAGTATTTATAGAATATTCACACTAGTTATTATCAAATATATATAAATCAATATTATAAATTAAGACTTAATATTATTTTTTTCTTTATCTTAATTTTGAGATTCATTTTAATCAATTATATAAATATATATATATATATATATATATATATATATATATATATATATATATATATATATATATATATATATATATATATATATATATATATATATATATATATATATATATATATATATATATATATATATATATATATATATATATATATATATATATATATATATATATATATATATATATATATATATATATATATATATATATATTCTTATAAAATGTTACATTTTTTCTTTTTTTGTTTTGTTTAATTAGTAATGAAAAAACTCAAAATGGATCACTATATTTATCTCTATTTAAAGAAAAGGACTAATAGGGTATATTTAGGAGAGTTTGTGACTTAAGAATTTTTTTTCATATATCTTTATTATATATCTTAATTTTGATATTCACTATAATCAATTAATTATATATATATTGTTGCGGTGGAAATAGGATATCAAACTATTAATGAGTTTGAATCGCAATTCAATTCACAACCGCTCTTTGATTTATCCGAAGGAAAAGGTCAAAAGAGGGAAAACCTATTTTTGCATCGTAAACACAATGCGGGGAAAGATCTAGGGTTCGGGGGTTGGTTAAATTTAGGGAAGGTATTAGCACCCTAAACTTCTGTAGTACTCTACAGGAACCTTTTGTTCAGATGTTTACTATTTGCTTTATTTATTTGCTTAAGGTATATGTACAAAGGATTAAAAGTGAGAAAAGAGACCTAAGGGGTTAGTTCTAAGTTTACTCGGCAAGACATCGCATCTTGTGCCTACGTATCCTTACGGGAGTGGAATCAGAGTAATCGTAGTTCCCCTCAAAAGGGAGGTTAGAGACTTCTTGACTGTGGTCAAGGTCTCAAGGGGAATAAACGCATCTTAAGGACACGCTTACGTAAAAAATAAATAAAAATAAAAATGCATTTAAAATTTAATTTGATTAGCTAAATTAACATTTAATTTTTTAAATTCTCAGGTAATAAATTTTAATATAATAATATGTTTACATAATAATAGAAATTATAATAAAATATTAAAACATTTTAAAAACTTATATCAAATTGGTTGTAACTTAGTTAAAGGTTTTCTAACTTTTCTCTTTCTCTTATAAATTTATAAAGTTCGATACATGAATATTTTAATGATGGAGTAAGAATAGTTCGATACATAAATTATATAGTGAATTAATATAGAACGATATTATGCATCGTATAAATTTGTTTTGAAAGAATTATTTAGTCAGTATTTAATAAGGTATATCACATTTATACTTGTTTTGAGTTTGATAGTGTGATCCCCTATCAGGGATAATCCAAGGAAATGTTAGAAGATACTTATTTGAAAGAATATGGTTAAATTATAGGCTATTTCCCACACTATGCCCAATGCGGACCCTTTTCATAGGGAAATGCTATTATCTAAACTAAGAACGTGGAGTGTAGAAACTCCAAATCTCTACGTTGAATTGTTAAGTTGTAATTAGGGTTAAATTAGGTTAGGGATTACACGGCGGGAAACCCTAAAATGAGCGCGGCGACTCTTTGACCTAATGCTAGGGGTAAAATTGTAATCTTGCCTGCGGCGAGGCATTTGTGAGAATTAGGGTTTGTGAGGTTGTAAGGGTTGGAAGTTGAGGACTATTGACACGGCGGCCAAAAGCTAGACCTATCCTTCGGATGTGCGTAGTGTGACAGAAATATTGCAATACATCAGCAGAAATTTAAATGCGAAAAGTAAACGCGATTATTAGGTTCGCGAGGTTACAATTGAGAAACAGATACAAATATGAAGGTAATTCAAATGAAAACTCAACACAATAGTAATAAATATGAACTGCAAAAAATGAACACCCGTTAGTAGGCAGAATTAGGCAGCAATGAGTTACGAGAAGATGTAAATTGAGATTTTTACTATTGTTTTATTTAAAAATTTAATGATTTAATGTTAGCTTACAAAAGAAATTTTTTAAAAAAAGGTTTTATTTTTATATTTACAAAAGTTTTAATCTTATAAAAAAAAGTTTTAATTTATTCTTAATATTTATATTTTTAAAAAAAGATTTGTTTTTAAAATATAAAAATTAAAATGTTATATTTTTAAAAAAAGATTTGTTTTTAAAATATAAAAATTAAAATGTTATATTTTTAAAAAGATTTATTAATTAGAATGTTAAAAAACGTTTTTTTAAAAAAATCATAAAACAAATTTTTTTAAAAGACAAAAAATAAATAAAATAAGTAAAAAATGGGGGGTTGGGCCGGTCATCACACCCGGACCCAACCCGGTTAGTGCGAATGCATCAAAAACATGGATTTAGGGTTTCTCTCCCTATCATCCCCTTCGCGGCGCCGTTATTACTTCGTCTTCCTTGCCGTCTCTCTTCGTTTTGCCTTCGTTACTCTCATTGCATGTTGAAGCTTCTGAAATCAAAACCCAAAAAACATCAAATGTAAAACCAAATCCAACATTCGCACTTACGTTTGTGTGTGAATTTCCGGTAAGAATGGAGGATGCTCGTGGCCAGTGATGGATCGGCTGAGGCTCGAGAAAGAATTTGCTCGCCACGAATCAAATGGCGCCGGTGGATTCTTTCTTCGTTGGGATTCTGCGCGCGTTTTGACGGTTGCCGGTATTCTCCGGTTAGGGTTTCGCTCTCTCTCTCTCGCGGCTACCTCCCTCTTCATCAGGTTGTACCCTCCCTTTTATAAGTAACTTCTGGGCCTTTAATCCGTGTGGATTTGTGCTATTTTTCTGAGATTAAATTTGATGATTCGATTTGATTTGATTTCATTTGGTTTTTCCAGATTGAGTTCCAATAGGAGCTTTTTCTGATACGATTTGGATCTCGCTCGAAACTTAGAACCTGATTGGGATTTCCAACTGATATGATTTTTCTGATTGATTTGTTTGATTGATTCGGATTGATTCAGATTGATTCAGATGGATTCAGATGGGGATGTTTCCTGATACGGTTGGGATCTGACTCGAAACTTTCCATTTCCAGATTCGATTTTGTTTGATCATTTTCTGATGTAATTTGGATTGCCTCTGAATTCACTTGATCTGTTCGGTATCTGGATCAATTCGTTTGTTTTGTTTGATTCCAATCTGGACTGTACTGATGCGTTTTTTGACTTGTTTTTGATTTTCTGGTGCAGTTAGCTTTTCCTCTTCTTCTTTCAGAGAGGGTTGATGCTACGGCTTCGGTCGAATCAAAATTTCCGGGAAAGGTATATGGCAATGATGACACCGTTCTGAGCCTTCGAGGGATGTTTCTTCGACGATGTCGCGGTTGCTTCTGATGATCTTCGCTTGTGGTTTATCACTTATTCCATTTGAGTTGTTTTAACTGCTGATGATATTTGATTTTTGTGTTTCAGAGCTGATACTCTGGGCAATTGTATCCAACTATGAATTCAAATGTCGCTTAATGTTGCCTCGATACATTTACGCGATAGTGAGTTTGGGCGATGATGATTCGAGCCATGTGTTTGTGCACTTGTTTGTTTCATGAACTGAGTATGGTTTGATAACTTGTTTCGGTGACTTGTTTGTTGGGGCAGTGATGCTCATGACTGAGCCCCATTCTGTGCTGCAACTTGGTGTCCATTTTTGTGACTTGCCATCCGTGAAGCTTGCCCCTAACTGACAACCTTTTGGTACAGCTTTGCAGCTTGATACAGCTTTGTTTGGATACTTTATTCTTCTGGCTTTCTTTGTATTATCTGCTGTTAACTTTCCTTTGGATCTTGTTGGGCATTTCTGTTATGACAGACCTATGAGATATTTTCTTATGGCTTCTTGCGCATAAATCTGCCTTCTGATGCATTGTTTTGATGCAGTTCAGTTTGCATCTGGTGTTCTGTTTGCAATTTGATGCAGTTTTGGCTTGTATTTCAATTCTCTTGTCCTGTTTGGACTTGACTTTCCATGAACTCAGCTATATGGTTTGGAACTGATGTGAACTGACCTGCTCTCTTGCCTTGTTTTGGTGTGCTTTTGAGCCGAGGGCTTTGATGCAGCGTATGATGCTGTTTGGTTTCGTTTCTCTGCCCTGTTCAGGATTGCTGCAGTTTGATGCCTATGGCAACTTATGAATCGTTTTGAGTTTTGAATGCTGAACCTGATATTGATGTGTTTGTGGATTTTCAGGTGTGGAAGCTTCGGAACCAAAGTGACTCAGACCTGCCGGCATCCGGGTCTGAGTTCAATTTTGTCTATGTTGCCTTATTCTCGTATCAGTTCGGAAATCCAATCGCGGAAAAACGAATCAGTCCCGCTTCTTTTATTACTTCTATCTCTCGGATGTCCCGTACCGATAAGAACAGGTGTTACCTGGTCTGACGCCCACGGCGCGGATCGGTAACGGGGGTAGGACGCAGCTTCGGTTGTGCCACTCCCGGCACTCGATGATGACATTGTTCTGAGAGTGTCAAAAAACAACTTCTAACATTTTTCTATATTGCTTGTTCTGTTTTGACGTGCAGGTTAGTCGAGGACTCGTGGAGAAGCTCAAGGCCAACATGAAGACAATTAGCATTTTTAGGACTTAGGATCTAGAACTTTTAGGATCAATGTAATTCCTTGTAACATTATCTCTGAAATGTGAAGTAATCTTCATTTCTTGTATGATGAGATTTTTTTTTTATGAAATAAAATTCCCAAAATTTGAATTCATTTATATTTTATTCTTAGTTAAAAAAATTATAAACATTTGTGAATAAATCTACAAGTATTTAAATTCATTAACATAGTCATAAAACATAAACACTCCCAAATGATATTCTTATTTGTGCACTTGTCTCATCATCGGATTAAAATCCAATTTAAATGCTAACCAACCATTTCATAACCCAACACGGATGTGCACCATAATCACAACAGTTCCATCATCAACAACAACACTACTCGTAATTAAATTCCACTGACCAAACGCCAAGAGCCACAAACCAACAATACCCAATTACGACTGTGCCTTAATAACAGAAACGGAAGCGCTTTGGAAATAAACCATGAGCGATGGAATGGATCTTAATCCAGTTGTGCTTGACAAATTTTAATACCGACCACATCAAATTGGCACCTTGATATAATTAGACCTGGTGATAGGTAAATGCCTCAAAAAATAGTGTATCAAACGCCTCAGAACTTAATAATAGCCTGTCTTCAGGGAATTAGCAGAATTTGCGTAAAATGACCAAAATACCCCTGGAACCAAATCTGCAAAACAAAAACCTCCATAACTTGTTAGTGGTTAGCAAATGTACATATGAGATGATATGCGAAATGACTGACTAAATATAAGGGTAAAATTTGGGGTATTACAGTTGCCCCTATTTAAATAGCTACACCGGACGATTTGAGTGACAGAGACTCGAGGAATCGTGGTGGGGAGATTTAAATATAGATAACCGAAAATTTTGCCCTTATATGCGACGATATGCAATGCTACGGATAAAGCGAGGACAGCTTAATGCAGATGATGCCATGAATATGATATGGTGTGTATGCTGGAATGATGAATGCGAAAAATGCTGACGAATACGACGACACAGGGACAGACGCTACGAGAAGAACACACTTGGGGAAAACGACGCGCTGGGACACAGTACAACACTGGGGAATTCTAAAAACGATGGTCAACTGGTGCGAACACGACCAATTGTCTTTTTTAGAAAAGGAACGAGATTCTCAAATGGAGATGGTACCTATGAGACGGCCTCCACTGGGTAATCTAAAAGATAATACTGGATCACGTACGATTGCAAGATCGATTACAGAATGCTGGAGCATTGAGCGAAGAATAGCATCCAAGCTTCTGTAAACTATCCCTCGTAGCAGGATCAATACGGACTTTCGGAAATCCGTAGCAAATATACAGGGTGAAAAGAACCGGCTGTATGCCAAAATAAATGGACTTTGAGAATAAGATCCTTAAATGGAGATGGCACCTATGAGATGACCTCCACTTGGGAATGTCTAATAATAACTGGATCTACACGGTTGCAAGATCGATTACAGAACACTGGAGCATTGAGCAAAGAATAACATCCAAGCTTCTATAAACTATCCTTCGTGATGGGATCGAACGGACTTTTCGGAAATCCGTATCAAATATACAGGGTAAGGACCGACTGTATGCCAAAATAAATGGACTTTAATGGGAAGTGCCCTGATAAGCTTCTCGCGGGAGAACTGTCACTTGGAAGGGACTTATGTGCCAAAATGGATAAGCACTCAAATAAAGAGGCTGCTGCTTATCTGATAAATAAATCTTCTCGCATTTAAGGTCGGCGCCTGGAATACGATTCTGATTCTCTCTTACTGAAGGATAAATAAACTTCTTCATGTTTCAAGATCGTGCTCTCCTGAACATGAAAAGGGTAAACTGAACTTCCTCATACTTCAGAATCGTGCTCTCCTGAATATGATTCGGCTCTTTCGGGTAAATGAAATTCTTCATACTTCAGAATCGTGCTCTCCTGAATATGAAAAGGGTGAACTGAACTTCCTCATACTTCAGAATCGTGCTCTCCTGAATATGATTCGGCTCTTTCTTGTAAATGAAATTCTTCATACTTCAGAATCGTGCTCTCCTGAATATGAAAATGGATAATTGAACTTCCTCATAACTCAGAATCGTGCTCTCCTGAATATGATTCGGTTGTAAATGAAATTCTTGATACTTCAGAATCGTGCTCTCCTGAATATGAAAATGGATAATTGAACTTCCTCATAACTCTGAATCGTGCTCTCCTGAATATGATTCGGTTGTAAATGAAATTCTTCATACTTCAGAATCGTGCTCTCCTGAATATGAAAATGGATAATTGAACTTCCTCATAACTCAGAATCGTGCTCTCCTGAATATGATTCGGTTGTAAATGAAATTCTTCATACTTCAGAATCGTGCTCTCCTGAATATGAAAATGGATAATTGAACTTCCTCATAACTCAGAATCGTGCTCTCCTGAATATGATTCGGTTGTAAATGAAATTCTTCATACTTCAGAATCGTGCTCTCCTGAATATGAAAATGGATAATTGAACTTCCTCATAACTCAGAATCGTGCTCTCCTGAATATGATTCGGTTGTAAATGAAATTCTTCATACTTCAGAATCGTGCTCTCCTGAATATGAAAATGGATAATCGAACTTCCTCATAACTCAGAATCGTGCTCTCCTGAATATGATTCGGTTGTAAATGAAATTCTTCATACTTCAGAATCGTGCTCTCCTGAATATGAAAATGGATAATTGAACTTCCTCATAACTCAGAATCGTGCTCTCCTAAATATGATTCCGCTCAAACCTCCCCGTATTTCAAGATCGTGCTCTCCTGAATACGATTTGGTTCAAAACCTCCCTATACTTCAAGACAACAGAGAAAATGGAAGCCCAACTGCTCCATGGAGATGGCCATTTGCTGCGAGTCATAACGAAGATAGGATCGGTTTCTTAGGTGAGAAATGTTGTATACCGATGTTGTAAGATGTAAAGTGTTGTACCGATGTTGTAACATGTAGGATTGTAAAGTGTTGTACTGATGGATTTTCCAGGCGTGAACTGGCGTGCATCTGTAAAGGATCGTAGTTGATTTTCTTGAAAGATAGTGCAAAATAAATGCACGTCCGGGTACAGTGATAAACTTCTCGGGCGAGAACAGTCGAACATCTGTCATGGTATGGTGAAAATCTTTAGATGGTGCAAAATAAATGCACGTCCGGTTGGGCTTGACTACCGACATGACTGAGATTCAATCTAGGATCGAGCTAGAAAGAAGACTGGTAATCAAGACTCCATCGAGGGAATGATCTCGAAGGGTAAATATCTTATCCTGGTAAGGAAAGATAGTTGAAGTAACCGTCATCCACGAGGATCGAGCTCCGTGGGGAAACTGGAAACACATATGTATTTTATGCTTAGGGCTGACAATCTATTTGGAGAGAATGGACAAACCCCAGTTACTAGGTGGTAACGACCAATGATGGTGAAACATAATGAACCTGGGAATGCTAACGCATATGTTGATGCATATGTTAATGTGAATGTACGTTAATGTCTATGTATGTTAATGTTTATGTATGCAAGATGTTATGAAATGAGTATGTAATGAGTATGTAATGAATATGTAATGAATATGTAATATGTAATGAATATGTGATGGGTATGTAATGAATATGTAATGAGCATGTAATGAATATGTAATGAAATAGGCATGTGATGCTTATGCCCCTGCGTAGGCTGACGAAACAGACTAGAGACGGGACGAGAGATGAAATAAACATCTCGACGGGGATACCCTGTGTTCTCTGTAACCAATACGTCAATCATGGGTAGAAAGATCAATGGTAGAACCAAATCTGGTTTTAAAGTTCTGAATTCTCTGGGGAGAAGGTAATCTGCTTGGGTGTATGGTATCACGTCTTCACATGGGGAGAAGAAAACCTGAGGGACACTTTTGAGTTACCCAAGAAAAGGTTGTCAGCTTATAGTCTCTCTGGGGACTGTGACGAGGCAATAGTTTAGGAGCCTGTTGCAACACTGAGATTCATTGGGGAATGAAGGCCGCTGTGAGTAAAATCCCTCGGGTGCATGAAGAAAAGTTGTGAAACCACATGGTTTTGATCTTGAAGGACCTTATAGTAGTCGCCATTTGTTTCCCTTTTTTAAAAAACACGGGGCCCCAGGATACTTGTGTTGTGAGGTATGGTCATCTCAAGAGGATTTTATAGAGAACACGGAGTCTGGTTGCCCCACTGTTTTCAAACTCTTTGAGAGATTTGTCAGGTCTCGACGTAACTGGCACAAATTAATCGTGTTACGACGAAATCTTTGGGAAATAGCTCTTAAGAACGTCAGACTCGCGTTGGTAAGCGAATTGGGAAACTGCCTGCCCCTGTTCAGCAGGATCTTCAAGTTCCACGGGTTATGTTCATATGTAAATCTCTAAGATATCAAGCAAAGTTGTCATGCCTGAAATGCCTATCCTGAGCTTGTCAATGCACACATATATTTGTCTTGAATTTTTGTTTTGAAAAAAGGATATCGCAATAACTTGTGACCGAAATCACTAGTCAGGATATAAGTTTTAATTATAATGCCAACATGAATTTTCCTGAGCATAGCTCGTAGGAGTCAGGAAACGTGATCTTGTCAAGTATGCTTTCAACCGAAGTCCTACTTCAATTAGGTCTTTTAAAGGTTGTATCGTGGCTCAGTTCACGGTTTAAGAAACAAAAGGATAAAGGCTCAAAGTTATATTTGTACCCACCCATTCTTCGTGATGTTCTCCAATCCTAATTCAGTTAACCGGATACGAACGCTCATATCTCAAGCGGATTTGCTATGGTCGAGAACTTATCAAGGCTTTGGACATGGCAGTCACTCACCTATTACACGATCTTGTTCTTTACTAGGGACTATTTATTGTACCCTCTTGTTTTGCTTTTATTCCCTAACTTTTGCCTGGACAACGTCTTTTGATCTGACTTTGGAGTCCAGCGGGATGCCCCGGTTTTGCCTAAGTCTCCTTCATAGGTTTTTGACTTAGCGGGCTCTTATTTTTTGAATATTCTTTTATGCACAAGTCGTGTAAATCTTTTGAAAGGCTCGTGACTGCCCCACTCCTTAGGTAACCGAAGGATAGTCATTGTATTGGACTTCTTAAGATGCTAAGGATAAATTCTCGAAGGTTTGCTCTTCCTTTTTAAGAGTCTAAGCGCTCGATCGGTTTAACTGAAACCTACCCTGCCCCAGGTTAGGATGAAGGTTCTTAAAAAGAAAGAAAAACTCCTACTTCAAGGCTCAAAGGGTTGACTAGGGGTTAACATCCTTATATCTCCAGTGTTTGGGATTTGAAACAATGCCTTACATCATCAGCGGGTTTCAATCGAAAGCATACGACAAGAAATCTGACGTTTTAGGTTCGTCATCCTCCTCCCAATTCTCCATCTGAACAAGAGATCGGGTAAAGTTGGCATTATAATTTATGAAAAATATATTTTGAATGAGTGAAACGAATGGATTTATTCAAGACAAACATATGCGTTGCATTAATTAATCAAAGATAAACAAGTTCGTGCATGCTAAATATGATTAATCGAAGAGAAATACATATAAATAAACAAATGAACTGTCGGAAAAATCCTTCTAAATGTTTATGAAATCTTGCATTCAAGAGTAACAGTTTCCTTTGGCGGAGCCTCAATGGAAAGGACGTCTGGTTCATGATCACTGTGAGTCGTCATGGCTTACCCCAGTTATGCTGGTCACATCTTCAACAGTTTTCAGTCGTTGCTTCAAAATAAATTTCCCAGATCCTTTGTTGATCCCGGTCATATCACCTTGAGGGTTACTGAAATGAAGCGGGCTAGGCCTTTGAATAATTACTGGATTCGGCTGATAGGCGTAGCATGCTTTGCAGAATTCGCACTTGACGAGTGAGGAACCCCGAAAGGAGTCTCGATCTTCAGCTGAGCATCGCCAAAAGACAACTTCTTCGTTTCTAGCAAATTTCTGACAACTTTCTTAAGAGCATAGCAATTCTCTAGATCATGGCCGGGCGCACCCTCATGAAATAAACAATGAGCGGTAGCGTTGTAACTTGCAGGTAATGGATTAGGTGGAGGACCCAAAGCACTGGTGGTAATCAGACCTTGTTGTACTAAATGGGGGTATAACTCAGTGAAAGTTATCGGAATTGGAGGACAAGGCTTATACTGCCTCTTACGGGGATAAGGAACCTGATTCTGTGATTGTTGGTGAACAGGAGCGTTGGGCACTCGTTGACTGTCGACAGGAACTTGCATAGGCGGATAACCGGAAGGTTGTTGATGAATCGGTGCTTGATATACCGGAGTTGACTGTACAGGCTGGCATGTAGGAAACTGCTGATCGAAAGGAGGTGCAACAGTAGCTACATAGGGTTGTTGAACATATAGAAACGGATAACCTTGAACATAACTCTGCTGATATTGTAAAGGTTGAGGAGTAGCCTTTTTGCGGTTCTTTGAACGTGTAGGTCCTTTACCATGGTCGGAGTTAGGAGTTTTGCACTTTGGAGGGGTAGCTCGTCGAACTGGTCGAGCACTGGGAGGCACCAAACCGAATTGAAGACCGTGAGGAGGTACATTCTCGACAGTAACAGCTGGTTGAGGTTCCATAACGGTATTAGTCTTAGAAACAACAGTAGACTGAGCATCCACCTTCACACTAAGAGCTCGTAACATCTCCAAAATTTGCCCTACACTTCCTCGAAGATCTTCGAATTCATGGCTGACACGGTTGATCTCTTGGTTTTGATCTTCCATTCTTTTGAAGGGTCGTATTGATGCAGAGAACTCAGAGTGACAAAACTGGAGGGTGAGAGAACCGAGTATGAGAAATCGGGAGACACATGCAATGCAAAAGTATGATGCTAAAATATGAATGCAAGTGAAGATTTCATGGAATTCAAACATTTACGAATGTCGTGGGGTACCAAGGAAATCTTTTTCTTGTTTTTTCATTTTATTTTTTTTATTTATGGTATCCCGCGATATCCATAAATGATGTTTGAACTCCATGAAATACAATGCAATGAGATGCTTTATGGATGCAATGCATGAAAACACACAAAGTCCTAGGTTAAAGGAACGTGAGCGGAGTCAAGGTCTACCCATCCCAAAAGGAGTGTACTATAGGTTAGTTGTACCTGCCGAACAAGGTTCTACAAAGTGCCCAAAGTCATCAGCCCATCTTTCGGATATTATCAACCTTCCGACTGACTCGGGGGTGAATAATATTCTCAAGAGAACCTCTTTTGAGTGTAGTATCGCGTAGCAGCCGTTGTAGGATTACTCCCACATAGCTCCCGCACTACGTCCTAAATAAGGCCGAGGTGGTGTTAAGGTACTACGGTCCTCAATATAACAGACTCCAATCGACCATGGAAAAAGTTTTCAACGATTACTCGTTCAACCGAACCATTTTCGAAAAGGTCTCAACTGAGCGGTGATTCTCGAATCAGCTTGGTCGGGATTCACTCCCTATAAGCCTCATCAAATATATCCCCATCCTATAATAATGTCACTAGTCCGGGCGTAGGACTTATCTCACAGCACAAGGAACAGTCCCACAATCAAAGCACAAATATATACATGCAAATGAATAATAACACAGATAGTAATAAATATGAACAAATTAGGGATAACCCTCAAAAGTTTAGCAATTCCCCAGTGAAGTCGCCATTTTCTGTTGCGGTGGAAATAGGATATCAAACTATTAATGAGTTTGAATCGCAATTCAATTCACAACCGCTCTTTGATTTATCCGAAGGAAAAGGTCAAAAGAGGGAAAACCTATTTTTGCATCGTAAACACAATGCGGGGAAAGATCTAGGGTTCGGGGGTTGGTTAAATTTAGGGAAGGTATTAGCACCCTAAACTTCTGTAGTACTCTACAGGAACCTTTTGTTCAGATGTTTACTATTTGCTTTATTTATTTGCTTAAGGTATATGTACAAAGGATTAAAAGTGAGAAAAGAGACCTAAGGGGTTAGTTCTAAGTTTACTCGGCAAGACATCGCATCTTGTGCCTACGTATCCTTACGGGAGTGGAATCAGAGTAATCGTAGTTCCCCTCAAAAGGGAGGTTAGAGACTTCTTGACTGTGGTCAAGGTCTCAAGGGGAATAAACGCATCTTAAGGACACGCTTACGTGGAGTGTAGAAACTCCAAATCTCTACGTTGAATTGTTAAGTTGTAATTAGGGTTAAATTAGGTTAGGGATTACACGGCGGGAAACCCTAAAATGAGCGCGGCGGCTCTTTGACCTAATGCTAGGGGTAAAATTATAATCTTGCCTGCGGCGAGGCATTTGTGAGAATTAGGGTTTGTGAGGTTGTAAGGGTTGGAAGTTGAGGACTATTGACACGGCGGCCAAAAGCTAGACCTATCCTTCGGATGTGCGTAGTGTGACAGAAATATTGCAATACATCAGCAGAAATTTAAATGCGAAAAGTAAACGCGATTATTAGGTTCGCGAGGTTACAATTGAGAAACAGATACAAATATGAAGGTAATTCAAATGAACACTCAACACAATAGTAATAAATATGAACTGCAAAAAATGAACACCCGTTAGTAGGCAGAATTAGGCAGCAATGAGTTACGAGAAGATGTAAATTGAGATTTTTACTATTGTTTTATTTAAAAATTTAATGATTTAATGTTAGCTTACAAAAGAAATTTTTTAAAAAAAGGTTTTATTTTTATATTTACAAAAGTTTTAATCTTATAAAAAAAGTTTTAATTTATTCTTAATATTTATATTTTTAAAAAAAGATTTGTTTTTAAAATATAAAAATTAAAATGTTATATTTTTAAAAAAAGATTTGTTTTTAAAATATAAAAATTAAAATGTTATATTTTTAAAAAGATTTATTAATTAGAATGTTAAAAAACGTTTTTTTAAAAAAATCATAAAACAAATTTTTTTAAAAGACAAAAAATAAATAAAATAAGTAAAAAAGGGGGGGTTGGGCCGGTCATCACACCCGGACCCAACCCGGTTAGTGTGAATGCATCAAAAACATGGATTTAGGGTTTCTCTCCCTATCATCCCCTTCGCGGCGCCGTTATTACTTCGTCTTCCTTGCCGTCTCTCTTCGTTTTGCCTTCGTTACTCTCATTGCATGTTGAAGCTTCTAAAATCAAAACCCAAAAAACATCAAATGTAAAACCAAATCCAACATTCGCACTTACGTTTGTGTGTGAATTTCCGGTAAGAATGGATGATGCTCGTGGCCAGTGATGGATCGGCTGAGGCTCGAGAAAGAATTTGCTCGCCACGAATCAAATGGCGCCGGTGGATTCTTTCTTCGTTGGGATTCTGCGTGCGTTTTGACGGTTGCCGGTATTCTCCGGTTAGGGTTTCGCTCTCTCTCTCGCGGCTACCTCCCTCTTCATCAGGTTGTACCCTCCCTTTTATAACTAACTTCTGGGCCTTTAATCCGTGTGGATTTGTGCTATTTTTCTGAGATTAAATTTGATGATTCGATTTGATTTGATTTCATTTGGTTTTTCCAGATTGAGTTCCAATAGGAGCTTTTTCTGATACGATTTGGATCTCGCTCGAAACTTAGAACCTGATTGGGATTTCCAACTGATATGATTTTTCTGATTGATTTGTTTGATTGATTCGGATTGATTCAGATTGATTCAGATTGATTCAGATGGATTCAGATGGGGATGTTTCCTGATACGGTTGGGATCTGACTCGAAACTTTCCATTTCCAGATTCGATTTTGTTTGATCATTTTCTGATGTAATTTGGATTGCCTCTGAATTCACTTGATCTGTTCGGTATCTGGATCAATTCGTTTGTTTTGTTTGATTCCAATCTGGACTGTACTGATGCGTTTTTTGACTTGTTTTTGATTTTCTGGTGCAGTTAGCTTTTCCTCTTCTTCTTTCAGAGAGGGTTGATGCTACGGCTTCGGTCGAATCAAAATTTCCGGGAAAGGTATATGGCAATGATGACATCGTTTTGAGCCTTCGAGGGATGTTTCTTCGACGATGTCGCGGTTGCTTCTGATGATCTTCGCTTGTGGTTTATCACTTATTCCATTTGAGTTGTTTTAACTGCTGATGATATTTGATTTTTGTGTTTCAGAGCTGATACTCTGGGCAATTGTATCCAACTATGAATTCAAATGTCGCTTAATGTTGCCTCGATACATTTACGCGATAGTGAGTTTGGGCGATGATGATTCGAGCCATGTGTTTGTGCACTTGTTTGTTTCATGAACTGAGTATGGTTTGATAACTTGTTTCGGTGACTTGTTTGTTGGGGCAGTGATGCTCATGACTGAGCCCCATTCTGTGCTGCAACTTGGTGTCCATTTTTGTGACTTGCCATCCGTGAAGCTTGCCCCTAACTGACAACCTTTTGGTACAGCTTTGCAGCTTGATACAGCTTTGTTTGGATACTTTATTCTTCTGACTTTCTTTGTATTATCTGCTGTTAACTTTCCTTTGGATCTTGTTGGGCATTTCTGTTATGACAGACCTATGAGATATTTTCTTATGGCTTCTTGCGCATAAATCTGCCTTCTGATGCATTGTTTTGATGCAGTTCAGTTTGCATCTGGTGTTCTGTTTGCAATTTGATGCAGTTTTGGCTTGTATTTCAATTCTCTTGTCCTGTTTGGACTTGACTTTCCATGAACTCAGCTATATGGTTTGGAACTGATGTGAACTGACCTACTCTCTTGCCTTGTTTTGGTGTGCTTTTGAGCTGAGGGCTTTGATGCAGCGTATGATGCTGTTTGGTTTCGTTTCTCTGCCCTGTTCAGGATTGCTGCAGTTTGATGCCTATGGCAACTTATGAATCGTTTTGAGTTTTAAATGTTGAACCTGATATTGATGTGTTTGTGGATTTTCAGGTGTGGAAGCTTCGGAACCAAAGTGACTCAGACCTGCCGGCATCCGGGTCTGAGTTCAATTTTGTCTATGTTGCCTTATTCTCGTATCAGTTCGGAAATCCAATCGCGGCAAAACGAATCAGTCCCGCTTCTTTTATTACTTCTATCTCTCGGATGTCCCGTACCGATAAGAACAGGTGTTACCTGGTCTGACGCCCACGGCGCGGATCGGTAACGGGGGTAGGACGCAGCTTCGGTTGTGCCACTCCCGGCACTCGATGATGACATTGTTCTGAGAGTGTCAAAAAACAACTTCTAACATTTTTCTATATTGCTTGTTCTGTTTTGACGTGCAGGTTAGTCGAGGACTCGTGGAGAAGCTCAAGGCCAACATGAAGACAATTAGCATTTTTAGGACTTAGGATCTAGAACTTTTAGGATAAATGTAATTCCTTGTAACATTATCTCTGAAATGTGAAGTAATCTTCATTTCTTGTATGATGAGATTTTTTTTTTATCAAATAAAATTCCCAAAATTTGAATTCATTTATATTTTATTCTTAGTTAAAAAAATTATAAACATTTGTGAATAAATCCACAAGTATTTAAATTCATTAACATAGTCATAAAACATAAACACTCCCAAATGATATTCTTATTTGTGCACTTGTCTCATCATCGGATTAAAATCCAATTTAAATGCTAACCAACCATTTCATAACCCAACACGGATGTGCACCATAATCACAACAGTTCCATCATCAACAACAACACTACTCGTAATTAAATTCCACTGACCAAACGCCAAGAGCCACAAACCAACAATACCCAATTACGACTGTGCCTTAATAACAGAAACGGAAGCGCTTTGGAAATAAACCATGAGCGATGGAATGGATCTTAATCCAGTTGTGCTTGACAAATTTTAATACCGACCACATCAAATTGGCACCTTGATATAATTAGACCTGGTGATAGGTAAATGCCTCAAAAAATAGTGTATCAAACGCCTCAGAACTTAATAATAGCCTGTCTTCAGGGAATTAGCAGAATTTGCGTAAAATGACCAAAATACCCCTAGAACCAAATCTGCAAAACAAAAACCTCCATAACTTGTTAGTGGTTAGCAAATGTACATATGAGATGATATGCGAAATGACTGACTAAATATAAGGGTAAAATTTGGGGTATTACAGTTGCCCCTATTTAAATAGCTACACCGGACGATTTGAGTGACAGGGACTCGAGGAAAATGGATAATTGAACTTCCTCATAACTCAGAATCGTGCTCTCCTGAATATGATTCGGTTGTAAATGAAATTCTTCATACTTCAGAATCGTGCTCTCCTGAATATGAAAATGGATAATTGAACTTCCTCATAACTCAGAATCGTGCTCTCCTGAATATGATTCGGTTGTAAATGAAATTCTTCATACTTCAGAATCGTGCTCTCCTAAATATGAAAATGGATAATCGAACTTCCTCATAACTCAGAATCGTGCTCTCCTGAATATGATTCGGTTGTAAATGAAATTCTTCATACTTCAGAATCGTGCTCTCCTGAATATGAAAATGGATAATTGAACTTCCTCATAACTCAGAATCGTGCTCTCCTGAATATGATTCCGCTCAAACCTCCCCGTATTTCAAGATCGTGCTCTCCTGAATACGATTTGGTTCAAAACCTCCCTATACTTCAAGACAACAGAGAAAATGGAAGCCCAACTGCTCCATGGAGATGGCCATTTGCTGCGAGTCATAACGAAGATAGGATCGGTTTCTTAGGTGAGAAATGTTGTATACCGATGTTGTAAGATGTAAAGTGTTGTACCGATGTTGTAACATGTAGGATTGTAAAGTGTTGTACTGATGGATTTTCCAGGCGTGAACTGGCGTGCATCTGTAAAGGATCGTAGTTGATTTTCTTGAAAGATAGTGCAAAATAAATGCACGTCCGGGTACAGTGATAAACTTCTCGGGCGAGAACAGTCGAACATCTGTCATGGTATGGTGAAAATCTTTAGATGGTGCAAAATAAATGCACGTCCGGTTGGGCTTGACTACCGACATGACTGAGATTCAATCTAGGATCGAGCTAGAAAGAAGACTGGTAATCAAGACTCCATCGAGGGAATGATCTCGAAGGGTAAATATCTTATCCTGGTAAGGAAAGATAGCTGAAGTAACCGTCATCCACGAGGATCGAGCTCCGTGGGGAAACTGGAAACACATATGTATTTTATGCTTAGGGCTGACAATCTATTTGGAGAGAATGGACAAACCCCAGTTACTAGGTGGTAACGACCAATGATGGTGAAACATAATGAACCTGGGAATGCTAACGCATATGTTGATGCATATGTTAATGTGAATGTACGTTAATGTCTATGTATGTTAATGTTTATGTATGCAAGATGTTATGAAATGAGTATGTAATGAGTATGTAATGAATATGTAATGAATATGTAATATGTAATGAATATGTAATGAGTATGTAATGAATATGTAATGAGCATGTAATGAATATGTAATGAAATAGGCATGTGATGCTTATGCCCCTGCGTAGGCTGACGAAACAGACTAGAGACGGGACGAGAGATGAAATAAACATCTCGACGGGGATACCCTGTGTTCTCTGTAACCAATACGTCAATCATGGGTAGAAAGATCAATGGTAGAACCAAATCTGGTTTTAAAGTTCTGAATTCTCTGGGGAGAAGGTAATCTGCTTGGGTGTATGGTATCACGTTTTCACATGGGGAGAAGAAAACCTGAGGGACACTTTTGAGTTACCCAAGAAAAGGTTGTCAGCTTATAGTCTCTCTGGGGACTGTGATGAGGCAATAGTTTAGGAGCCTGTTGCAACACTGAGATTCATTGGGGAATGAAGGTCGCTGTGAGTAAAATCCCTCGGGTGCATGAAGAAAAGTTGTGAAACCACATGGTTTTGATCTTGAAGGACCTTATAGTAGTCGCCATTTGTTTCCCTTTTTTAAAAAACACGGGGCCCCAGGATACTTTTGTTGTGAGGTATGGTCATCTCAAGAGGATTTTATAGAGAACACGGAGTCTGGTTGCCCCACTGTTTTCAAACTCTTTGAGAGATTTGTCAGGTCTCGACGTAACTGGCACAAATTAATCGTGTTACGGCGAAATCTTTGGGAAATAGCTCTTAAGAACGTCAGACTCGCGTTGGTAAGCGAATTGGGAAACTGCCTGCCCCTGTTCAGCAGGATCTTCAAGTTCCACGGGTTATGTTCATATGTAAATCTCTAAGATATCAAGCAAAGTTGTCATGCCTGAAATGCCTATCCTGAGCTTGTCAATGCACACATATATTTGTCTTGAATTTTTGTTTTGAAAAAAGGATATCGCAATAACTTGTGACCGAAATCACTAGTCAGGATATAAGTTTTAATTATAATGCCAACATGAATTTTCCTGAGCATAGCTCGTAGGAGTCAGGAAACGTGATCTTGTCAAGTATGCTTTCAACCGAAGTCCTACTTCAATTAGGTCTTTTAAAGGTTGTATCGTGGCTCAGTTCACGGTTTAAGAAACAAAAGGATAAAGGCTCAAAGTTATATTTGTACCCACCCATTCTTCGTGATGTTCTCCAATCCTAATTCAGTTAACCGGATACGAACGCTCATATCTCAAGCGGATTTGCTATGGTCGAGAACTTATCAAGGCTTTGGACATGGCAGTCGCTCACCTATTACACGATCTTGTTCTTTACTAGGGACTATTTATTGTACCCTCTTGTTTTGCTTTTATTCCCTAACTTTTGCCTGGACAACGTCTTTTGATCTGACTTTGGAGTCCAGCGGGATGCCCCAGTTTTGCCTAAGTCTCCTTCATAGGTTTTTGACTTAGCGGGCTCTTATTTTTTGAATATTCTTTTATGCACAAGTCGTGTAAATCTTTTGAAAGGCTCGTGACTGCCCCACTCCTTAGGTAACCGAAGGATAGTCATTGTATTGGACTTCTTAAGATGCTAAGGATAAATTCTCGAAGGTTTGCTCTTCCTTTTTAAGAGTCTAAGCGCTCGATCGGTTTAACTGAAACCTACCCTGCCCCAGGTTAGGATGAAGGTTCTTAAAAAGAAAGAAAAACTCCTACTTCAAGGCTCAAAGGGTTGACTAGGGGTTAACATCCTTATATCTCCAGTGTTTGGGATTTGAAACAATGCCTTACATCATCAGCGGGTTTCAATCGAAAGCATACGACAAGAAATCTGACGTTTTAGGTTCGTCATCCTCCTCCCAATTCTCCATCTGAACAAGAGATCGGGTAAAGTTGGCATTATAATTTATGAAAAATATATTTTGAATGAGTGAAACGAATGGATTTATTCAAGACAAACATATGCGTTGCATTAATTAATCAAAGATAAACAAGTTCGTGCATGCTAAATATGATTAATCGAAGAGAAATACATATAAATAAACAAATGAACTGTCGGAAAAATCCTTCTAAATGTTTATGAAATCTTGCATTCAAGAGTAACAGTTTCCTTTGGCGGAGCCTCAATGGAAAGGACGTCTGGTTCATGATCACTGTGAGTCGTCATGGCTTACCCCAGTTATGCTGGTCACATCTTCAACAGTTTTCAGTCGTTGCTTCAAAATAAATTTCCCAGATCCTTTGTTGATCCCGGTCATATCACCTTGAGGGTTACTGAAATGAAGCGGGCTAGGCCTTTGAATAATTACTGGATTCGGCTGATAGGCGTAGCATGCTTTGCAGAATTCGCACTTGACGAGTGAGGAACCCCGAAAGGAGTCTCGATCTTCAGCTGAGCATCGCCAAAAGACAACTTCTTCGTTTCTAGCAAATTTCTGACAACTTTCTTAAGAGCATAGCAATTCTCTAGATCATGGCCGGGCGCACCCTCATGAAATAAACAATGAGCGGTAGCGTTGTAACTTGCAGGTAATGGATTAGGTGGAGGACCCAAAGCACTGGTGGTAATCAGACCTTGTTGTACTAAATGGGGGTATAACTCAGTGAAAGTTATCGGAATTGGAGGACAAGGCTTATACTGCCTCTTACGGGGATAAGGAACCTGATTCTGTGATTGTTGGTGAACAGGAGCGTTGGGCACTCGTTGACTGTCGACAGGAACTTGCATAGGCGGATAACCGGAAGGTTGTTGATGAATCGGTGCTTGATATACCGGAGTTGACTGTACAGGCTGGCATGTAGGAAACTGCTGATCGAAAAGAGGTGCAACAGTAGCTACATAGGGTTGTTGAACATATAGAAACGGATAACCTTGAACATAACTCTGCTGATATTGTAAAGGTTGAGGAGTAACCTTTTTGCGGTTCTTTGAACGTGTAGGTCCTTTACCATGGTCGGAGTTAGGAGTTTTGCACTTTGGAGGGGTAGCTCGTCGAACTGGTCGAGCACTGGGAGGCACCAAACCGAATTGAAGACCGTGAGGAGGTACATTCTCGACAGTAACAGCTGGTTGAGGTTCCATAACGGTATTAGTCTTAGAAACAACAGTAGACTGAGCATCCACCTTCACACTAAGAGCTCGTAACATCTCCAAAATCTGCCCTACACTTCCTCGAAGATCTTCGAATTCATGGCTGACACGGTTGATCTCTTGGTTTTGATCTTCCATTCTTTTGAAGGGTCGTATTGATGCAGAGAACTCAGAGTGACAAAACTGGAGGGTGAGAGAACCGAGTATGAGAAATCGGGAGACACATGCAATGCAAAAGTATGATGCTAAAATATGAATGCAAGTGAAGATTTCATGGAATTCAAACATTTACGAATGTCGTGGGGTACCAAGGAAATCTTTTTCTTGTTTTTTCATTTTATTTTTTTTATTTATGGTATCCCGCGATATCCATAAATGATGTTTGAACTCCATGAAATACAATGCAATGAGATGCTTTATGGATGCAATGCATGAAAACACACAAAGTCCTAGGTTAAAGGAACGTGAGCGGAGTCAAGGTCTACCCATCCCAAAAGGAGTGTACTATAGGTTAGTTGTACCTGCCGAACAAGGTTCTACAAAGTGCCCAAAGTCATCAGCCCATCTTTCGGATATTATCAACCTTCCGACTGACTCGGGGGTGAATAATATTCTCAAGAGAACCTCTTTTGAGTGTAGTATCGCGTAGCAGCTGTTGTAGGATTACTCCCACATAGCTCCCGCACTACGTCCTAAATAAGGCCGAGGTGGTGTTAAGGTACTACGGTCCTCAATATCACAGACTCCAATCGACCATGGAAAAAGTTTTCAACGATTACTCGTTCAACCGAACCATTTTCGAAAAGGTCTCAACTGAGCGGTGATTCTCGAATCAGCTTGGTCGGGATTCACTCCCTATAAGCCTCATCGAATATATCCCCATCCTATAATAATGTCACTAGTCCGGGCGTAGGACTTATCTCACAGCACAAGGAACAGTCCCACAATCAAAGCACAAATATATACATGCAAATGAATAATAACACAGATAGTAATAAATATGAACAAATTAGGGATAACCCTCAAAAGTTTAGCAATTCCCCAGTGAAGTCGCCATTTTCTGTTGCGGTGGAAATAGGATATCAAACTATTAATGAGTTTGAATCGCAATTCAATTCACAACCGCTCTTTGATTTATCCGAAGGAAAAGGTCAAAAGAGGGAAAACCTATTTTTGCATCGTAAACACAATGCGGGGAAAGATCTAGGGTTCGGGGGTTGGTTAAATTTAGGGAAGGTATTAGCACCCTAAACTTCTGTAGTACTCTACAGGAACCTTTTGTTCAGATGTTTACTATTTGCTTTATTTATTTGCTTAAGGTATATGTACAAAGGATTAAAAGTGAGAAAAGAGACCTAAGGGGTTAGTTCTAAGTTTACTCGGCAAGACATCGCATCTTGTGCCTACGTATCCTTACGGGAGTGGAATCAGAGTAATCGTAGTTCCCCTCAAAAGGGAGGTTAGAGACTTCTTGACTGTGGTCAAGGTCTCAAGGGGAATAAACGCATCTTAAGGACACGCTTACGTGGAGTGTAGAAACTCCAAATCTCTACGTTGAATTGTTAAGTTGTAATTAGGGTTAAATTAGGTTAGGGATTACACGGCGGGAAACCCTAAAATGAGCGCGGCGGCTCTTTGACCTAATGCTAGGGGTAAAATTGTAATCTTGCCTGCGGCGAGGCATTTGTGAGAATTAGGGTTTGTGAGGTTGTAAGGGTTGGAAGTTGAGGACTATTGACACGGCGGCCAAAAGCTAGACCTATCCTTCGGATGTGCGTAGTGTGACAGAAATATTGCAATACATCAGCAGAAATTTAAATGCGAAAAGTAAACGCGATTATTAGGTTCGCGAGGTTACAATTGAGAAACAGATACAAATATGAAGGTAATTCAAATGAAAACTCAACACAATAGTAATAAATATGAACTGCAAAAAATGAACACCCGTTAGTAGGCAGAATTAGGCAGCAATGAGTTACGAGAAGATGTAAATTGAGATTTTTACTATTGTTTTATTTAAAAATTTAATGATTTAATGTTAGCTTACAAAAGAAATTTTTTAAAAAAAGGTTTTATTTTTATATTTACAAAAGTTTTAATCTTATAAAAAAAGTTTTAGTTTATTCTTAATATTTATATTTTTAAAAAAAGATTTGTTTTTAAAATATAAAAATTAAAATGTTATATTTTTAAAAAAAGATTTGTTTTTAAAATATAAAAATTAAAATGTTACATTTTTAAAAAGATTTATTAATTAGAATGTTAAAAAACGTTTTTTTTAAAAAATCATAAAACAAATTTTTTTAAAAGACAAAAAATAAATAAAATAAGTAAAAAAGGGGGGGTTGGGCCGGTCATCACACCCGGACCCAACCCGGTTAGTGTGAATGCATCAAAAACATGGATTTAGGGTTTCTCTCCCTATCATCCCCTTCGCGGCGCCGTTATTACTTCGTCTTCCTTGCCGTCTCTCTTCGTTTTGCCTTCGTTACTCTCATTGCATGTTGAAGCTTCTGAAATCAAAACCCAAAAAACATCAAATGTAAAACCAAATCCAACATTCGCACTTACGTTTGTGTGTGAATTTCCGGTAAGAATGGAGGATGCTCGTGGCCAGTGATGGATCGGCTGAGGCTCGAGAAAGAATTTGCTCGCCACGAATCAAATGGCGCCGGTGGATTCTTTCTTCGTTGGGATTCTGCGTGCGTTTTGACGGTTGCCGGTATTCTCCGGTTAGGGTTTCGCTCTCTCTCTCGCGGCTACCTCCCTCTTCATCAGGTTGTACCCTCCCTTTTATAACTAACTTCTGGGCCTTTAATCCGTGTGGATTTGTGCTATTTTTCTGAGATTAAATTTGATGATTCGATTTGATTTGATTTCATTTGGTTTTTCCAGATTGAGTTCCAATAGGAGCTTTTTCTGATACGATTTGGATCTCGCTCGAAACTTAGAACCTGATTGGGATTTCCAACTGATATGATTTTTCTGATTGATTTGTTTGATTGATTCGGATTGATTCAGATTGATTCAGATGGATTCAGATGGGGATGTTTCCTGATACGGTTGGGATCTGACTCGAAACTTTCCATTTCCAGATTCGATTTTGTTTGATCATTTTCTGATGTAATTTGGATTGCCTCTGAATTCACTTGATCTGTTCGGTATCTGGATCAATTCGTTTGTTTTGTTTGATTCCAATCTGGACTGTACTGATGCGTTTTTTGACTTGTTTTTGATTTTCTGGTGCAGTTAGCTTTTCCTCTTCTTCTTTCAGAGAGGGTTGATGCTACGGCTTCGGTCGAATCAAAATTTCCGGGAAAGGTATATGGCAATGATGACACCGTTCTGAGCCTTCGAGGGATGTTTCTTCGACGATGTCGCGGTTGCTTCTGATGATCTTCGCTTGTGGTTTATCACTTATTCCATTTGAGTTGTTTTAACTGCTGATGATATTTGATTTTTGTGTTTCAGAGCTGATACTCTGGGCAATTGTATCCAACTATGAATTCAAATGTCGCTTAATGTTGCCTCGATACATTTACGCGATAGTGAGTTTGGGCGATGATGATTCGAGCCATGTGTTTGTGCACTTGTTTGTTTCATGAACTGAGTATGGTTTGATAACTTGTTTCGGTGACTTGTTTGTTGGGGCAGTGATGCTCATGACTGAGCCCCATTCTGTGCTGCAACTTGGTGTCCATTTTTGTGACTTGCCATCCGTGAAGCTTGCCCCTAACTGACAACCTTTTGGTACAGCTTTGCAGCTTGATACAGCTTTGTTTGGATACTTTATTCTTCTGGCTTTCTTTGTATTATCTGCTGTTAACTTTCCTTTGGATCTTGTTGGGCATTTCTGTTATGACAGACCTATGAGATATTTTCTTATGGCTTCTTGCGCATAAATCTGCCTTCTGATGCATTGTTTTGATGCAGTTCAGTTTGCATCTGGTGTTCTGTTTGCAATTTGATGCAGTTTTGGCTTGTATTTCAATTCTCTTGTCCTGTTTGGACTTGACTTTCCATGAACTCAGCTATATGGTTTGGAACTGATGTGAACTGACCTGCTCTCTTGCCTTGTTTTGGTGTGCTTTTGAGCCGAGGGCTTTGATGCAGCGTATGATGCTGTTTGGTTTCGTTTCTCTGCCCTGTTCAGGATTGCTGCAGTTTGATGCCTATGGCAACTTATGAATCGTTTTGAGTTTTGAATGCTGAACCTGATATTGATGTGTTTGTGGATTTTC
Organism: Lathyrus sativus; assembly: GCA_963859935.3. Taxonomy (NCBI): domain Eukaryota; kingdom Viridiplantae; phylum Streptophyta; class Magnoliopsida; order Fabales; family Fabaceae; genus Lathyrus; species Lathyrus sativus. The sequence goes on along the minus strand of OZ012740.1, from coordinate 437,729,236 downwards.
AGGTGTGGAAGCTTCGGAACCAAAGTGACTCAGACCTGCCGGCATCCGGGTCTGAGTTCAATTTTGTCTATGTTGCCTTATTCTCGTATCAGTTCGGAAATCCAATCGCGGAAAAACGAATCAGTCCCGCTTCTTTTATTACTTCTATCTCTCGGATGTCCCGTACCGATAAGAACAGGTGTTACCTGGTCTGACGCCCACGGCGCGGATCGGTAACGGGGGTAGGACGCAGCTTCGGTTGTGCCACTCCCGGCACTCGATGATGACATTGTTCTGAGAGTGTCAAAAAACAACTTCTAACATTTTTCTATATTGCTTGTTCTGTTTTGACGTGCAGGTTAGTCGAGGACTCGTGGAGAAGCTCAAGGCCAACATGAAGACAATTAGCATTTTTAGGACTTAGGATCTAGAACTTTTAGGATCAATGTAATTCCTTGTAACATTATCTCTGAAATGTGAAGTAATCTTCATTTCTTGTATGATGAGATTTTTTTTTTATGAAATAAAATTCCCAAAATTTGAATTCATTTATATTTTATTCTTAGTTAAAAAAATTATAAACATTTGTGAATAAATCCACAAGTATTTAAATTCATTAACATAGTCATAAAACATAAACACTCCCAAATGATATTCTTATTTGTGCACTTGTCTCATCATCGGATTAAAATCCAATTTAAATGCTAACCAACCATTTCATAACCCAACACGGATGTGCACCATAATCACAATAGTTCCATCATCAACAACAACACTACTCGTAATTAAATTCCACTGACCAAACGCCAAGAGCCACAAACCAACAATACCCAATTACGACTGTGCCTTAATAACAGAAACGGAAGCGCTTTGGAAATAAACCATGAGCGATGGAATGGATCTTAATCCAGTTGTGCTTGACAAGTTTTAATACCGACCACATCAAATTGGCACCTTGATATAATTAGACCTGGTGATAGGTAAATGCCTCAAAAAATAGTGTATCAAACGCCTCAGAACTTAATAATAGCCTGTCTTCAGGGAATTAGCAGAATTTGCGTAAAATGACCAAAATACCCCTAGAACCAAATCTGCAAAACAAAAACCTCCATAACTTGTTAGTGGTTAGCAAATGTACATATGAGATGATATGCGAAATGACTGACTAAATATAAGGGTAAAATTTGGGGTATTACAGTTGCCCCTATTTAAATAGCTACACCGGACGATTTGAGTGACAGAGACTCGAGGAATCGTGGTGGGGAGATTTAAATATAGATAACCGAAAATTTTGCCCTTATATGCGACGATATGCAATGCTACGGATAAAGCGAGGACAGCTTAATGCAGATGATGCCATGAATATGATATGGTGTGTATGCTGGAATGATGAATGCGAAAAATGCTGACGAATACGACGACACAGGGACAGACGCTACGAGAAGAACACACTTGGGGAAAACGACGCGCTGGGACACAGTACAACACTGGGGAATTCTAAAAACGATGGTCAACTGGTGCGAACACGACCAATTGTCTTTTTTAGAAAAGGAACGAGATTCTCAAATGGAGATGGTACCTATGAGACGGCCTCCACTGGGTAATCTAAAAGATAATACTGGATCACGTACGATTGCAAGATCGATTACAGAATGCTGGAGCATTGAGCGAAGAATAGCATCCAAGCTTCTGTAAACTATCCCTCGTAGCAGGATCAATACGGACTTTCGGAAATCCGTAGCAAATATACAGGGTGAAAAGAACCGGCTGTATGCCAAAATAAATGGACTTTGAGAATAAGATCCTTAAATGGAGATGGCACCTATGAGATGACCTCCACTTGGGAATGTCTAATAATAACTGGATCTACACGGTTGCAAGATCGATTACAGAACACTGGAGCATTGAGCAAAGAATAACATCCAAGCTTCTATAAACTATCCTTCGTGATGGGATCGAACGGACTTTTCAGAAATCCGTATCAAATATACAGGGTAAGGACCGGCTGTATGCCAAAATAAATGGACTTTAATGGGAAGTGCCCTGATAAGCTTCTCGCGGGAGAACTGTCACTTGGAAGGGACTTATGTGCCAAAATGGATAAGCACTCAAATAAAGAGGCTGCTGCTTATCTGATAAATAAATCTTCTCGCATTTAAGGTCGGCGCCTGGAATACGATTCTGATTCTCTCTTACTGAAGGATAAATAAACTTCTTCATGTTTCAAGATCGTGCTCTCCTGAACATGAAAAGGGTAAACTGAACTTCCTCATACTTCAAAATCGTGCTCTCCTGAATATGATTCGGCTCTTTCGGGTAAATGAAATTCTTCATACTTCAGAATCGTGCTCTCCTGAATATGAAAAGGGTGAACTGAACTTCCTCATACTTCAGAATCGTGCTCTCCTGAATATGATTCGGCTCTTTCTTGTAAATGAAATTCTTCATACTTCAGAATCGTGCTCTCCTGAATATGAAAATGGATAATTGAACTTCCTCATAACTCAGAATCGTGCTTTCCTGAATATGATTCGGTTGTAAATGAAATTCTTCATACTTCAGAATCGTGCTCTCCTGAATATGAAAATGGATAATTGAACTTCCTCATAACTCAGAATCGTGCTCTCCTGAATATGATTCGGTTGTAAATGAAATTCTTCATACTTCAGAATCGTGCTCTCCTGAATATGAAAATGGATAATTGAACTTCCTCATAACTCAGAATCGTGCTCTCCTGAATATGATTCGGTTGTAAATGAAATTCTTCATACTTCAGAATCGTGCTCTCCTGAATATGAAAATGGATAATTGAACTTCCTCATAACTCAGAATCGTGCTCTCCTGAATATGATTCGGTTGTATATGAAATTCTTCATACTTCAGAATCGTGCTCTCCTGAATATGAAAATGGATAATTGAACTTCCTCATAACTCAGAATCGTGCTCTCCTGAATATGATTCGGTTGTAAATGAAATTCTTCATACTTCAGAATCGTGCTCTCCTGAATATGAAAATGGATAATCGAACTTCCTCATAACTCAGAATCGTGCTCTCCTGAATATGATTCGGTTGTAAATGAAATTCTTCATACTTCAGAATCGTGCTCTCCTGAATATGAAAATGGATAATTGAACTTCCTCATAACTCAGAATCGTGCTCTCCTGAATATGATTCCGCTCAAACCTCCCCGTATTTCAAGATCGTGCTCTCCTGAATACGATTTGGTTCAAAACCTCCCTATACTTCAAGACAACAGAGAAAATGGAAGCCCAACTGCTCCATGGAGATGGCCATTTGCTGCGAGTCATAACGAAGATAGGATCGGTTTCTTAGGTGAGAAATGTTGTATACCGATGTTGTAAGATGTAAAGTGTTGTACCGATGTTGTAACATGTAGGATTGTAAAGTGTTGTACTGATGGATTTTCCAGGCGTGAACTGGCGTGCATCTGTAAAGGATCGTAGTTGATTTTCTTGAAAGATAGTGCAAAATAAATGCACGTCCGGGTACAGTGATAAACTTCTCGGGCGAGAACAGTCGAACAACTGTCATGGTATGGTGAAAATCTTTAGATGGTGCAAAATAAATGCACGTCCGGTTGGGCTTGACTACCGACATGACTGAGATTCAATCTAGGATCGAGCTAGAAAGAAGACTGGTAATCAAGACTCCATCGAGGGAATGATCTCGAAGGGTAAATATCTTATCCTGGTAAGGAAAGATAGCTGAAGTAACCGTCATCCACGAGGATCGAGCTCCGTGGGGAAACTGGAAACACATATGTATTTTATGCTTAGGGCTGACAATCTATTTGGAGAGAATGGACAAACCCCAGTTACTAGGTGGTAACGACCAATGATGGTGAAACATAATGAACCTGGGAATGCTAACGCATATGTTGATGCATATGTTAATGTGAATGTACGTTAATGTCTATGTATGTTAATGTTTATGTATGCAAGATGTTATGAAATGAGTATGTAATGAGTATGTAATGAATATGTAATGAATATGTAATATGTAATGAATATGTAATGAGTATGTAATGAATATGTAATGAGCATGTAATGAATATGTAATGAAATAGGCATGTGATGCTTATGCCCCTGCGTAGGCTGACGAAACAGACTAGAGACGGGACGAGAGATGAAATAAACATCTCGACGGGGATACCCTGTGTTCTCTGTAACCAATACGTCAATCATGGGTAGAAAGATCAATGGTAGAACCAAATCTGGTTTTAAAGTTCTGAATTCTCTGGGGAGAAGGTAATCTGCTTGGGTGTATGGTATCACGTCTTCACATGGGGAGAAGAAAACCTGAGGGACACTTTTGAGTTACCCAAGAAAAGGTTGTCAGCTTATAGTCTCTCTGGGGACTGTGATGAGGCAATAGTTTAGGAGCCTGTTGCAACACTGAGATTCATTGGGGAATGAAGGCCGCTGTGAGTAAAATCCCTCGGGTGCATGAAGAAAAGTTGTGAAACCACATGGTTTTGATCTTGAAGGACCTTATAGTAGTCGCCATTTGTTTCCCTTTTTTAAAAAACACGGGGCCCCAGGATACTTGTGTTGTGAGGTATGGTCATCTCAAGAGGATTTTATAGAGAACACGGAGTCTGGTTGCCCCACTGTTTTCAAACTCTTTGAGAGATTTGTCAGGTCTCGACGTAACTGGCACAAATTAATCGTGTTACGACGAAATCTTTGGGAAATAGCTCTTAAGAACGTCAGACTCGCGTTGGTAAGCGAATTGGGAAACTGCTTGCCCCTGTTCAGCAGGATCTTCAAGTTCCACGGGTTATGTTCATATGTAAATCTCTAAGATATCAAGCAAAGTTGTCATGCCTGAAATGCCTATCCTGAGCTTGTCAATGCACACATATATTTGTCTTGAATTTTTGTTTTGAAAAAAGGATATCGCAATAACTTGTGACCGAAATCACTAGTCAGGATATAAGTTTTAATTATAATGCCAACATGAATTTTCCTGAGCATAGCTCGTAGGAGTCAGGAAACGTGATCTTGTCAAGTATGCTTTCAACCGAAGTCCTACTTCAATTAGGTCTTTTAAAGGTTGTATCGTGGCTCAGTTCACGGTTTAAGAAACAAAAGGATAAAGGCTCAAAGTTATATTTGTACCCACCCATTCTTCGTGATGTTCTCCAATCCTAATTCAGTTAACCGGATACGAACGCTCATATCTCAAGCGGATTTGCTATGGTCGAGAACTTATCAAGGCTTTGGACATGGCAGTCGCTCACCTATTACACGATCTTGTTCTTTACTAGGGACTATTTATTGTACCCTCTTGTTTTGCTTTTATTCCCTAACTTTTGCCTGGACAACGTCTTTTGATCTGACTTTGGAGTCCAGCGGGATGCCCCAGTTTTGCCTAAGTCTCCTTCATAGGTTTTTGACTTAGCGGGCTCTTATTTTTTGAATATTCTTTTATGCACAAGTCGTGTAAATCTTTTGAAAGGCTCGTGACTGCCCCACTCCTTAGGTAACCGAAGGATAGTCATTGTATTGGACTTCTTAAGATGCTAAGGATAAATTCTCGAAGGTTTGCTCTTCCTTTTTAAGAGTCTAAGCGCTCGATCGGTTTAACTGAAACCTACCCTGCCCCAGGTTAGGATGAAGGTTCTTAAAAAGAAAGAAAAACTCCTACTTCAAGGCTCAAAGGGTTGACTAGGGGTTAACATCCTTATATCTCCAGTGTTTGGGATTTGAAACAATGCCTTACATCATCAGCAGGTTTCAATCGAAAGCATACGACAAGAAATCTGACGTTTTAGGTTCGTCATCCTCCTCCCAATTCTCCATCTGAACAAGAGATCGGGTAAAGTTGGCATTATAATTTATGAAAAATATATTTTGAATGAGTGAAACGAATGGATTTATTCAAGACAAACATATGCGTTGCATTAATTAATCAAAGATAAACAAGTTCGTGCATGCTAAATATGATTAATCGAAGAGAAATACATATAAATAAACAAATGAACTGTCGGAAAAATCCTTCTAAATGTTTATGAAATCTTGCATTCAAGAGTAACAGTTTCCTTTGGCGGAGCCTCAATGGAAAGGACGTCTGGTTCATGATCTTTGTGAGTCGTCATGGCTTACCCCAGTTATGCTGGTCACATCTTCAACAGTTTTCAGTCGTTGCTTCAAAATAAATTTCCCAGATCCTTTGTTGATCCCGGTCATATCACCTTGAGGGTTACTGAAATGAAGCGGGCTAGGCCTTTGAATAATTACTGGATTCGGCTGATAGGCGTAGCATGCTTTGCAGAATTCGCACTTGACGAGTGAGGAACCCCGAAAGGAGTCTCGATCTTCAGCTGAGCATCGCCAAAAGACAACTTCTTCGTTTCTAGCAAATTTCTGACAACTTTCTTAAGAGCATAGCAATTCTCTAGATCATGGCGGGGCGCACCCTCATGAAATAAACAATGAGCGGTAGCGTTGTAACTTGCAAGTAATGGATTAGGTGGAGGACCCAAAGCACTGGTGGTAATCAGACCTTGTTGTACTAAATGGGGGTATAACTCAGTGAAAGTTATCGGAATTGGAGGACAAGGCTTATACTGCCTCTTACGGGGATAAGGAACCTGATTCTGTGATTGTTGGTGAACAGGAGCGTTGGGCACTCGTTGACTGTCGACAGGAACTTGCATAGGCGGATAACCGGAAGGTTGTTGATGAATCGGTGCTTGATATACCGGAGTTGACTGTACAGGCTGGCATGTAGGAAACTGCTGATCGAAAGGAGGTGCAACAGTAGCTACATAGGGTTGTTGAACATATAGAAACGGATAACCTTGAACATAACTCTGCTGATATTGTAAAGGTTGAGGAGTAGCCTTTTTGCGGTTCTTTGAACGTGTAGGTCCTTTACCATGGTCGGAGTTAGGAGTTTTGCACTTTGGAGGGGTAGCTCGTCGAACTGGTCGAGCACTGGGAGGCACCAAACCGAATTGAAGACCGTGAGGAGGTACATTCTCGACAGTAACAGCTGGTTGAGGTTCCATAACGGTATTAGTCTTAGAAACAACAGTAGACTGAGCATCCACCTTCACACTAAGAGCTCGTAACATCTCCAAAATCTGCCCTACACTTCCTCGAAGATCTTCGAATTCATGGCTGACACGGTTGATCTCTTGGTTTTGATCTTCCATTCTTTTGAAGGGTCGTATTGATGCAGAGAACTCAGAGTGACAAAACTGGAGGGTGAGAGAACCGAGTATGAGAAATCGGGAGACACATGCAATGCAAAAGTATGATGCTAAAATATGAATGCAAGTGAAGATTTCATGGAATTCAAACATTTACGAATGTCGTGGGGTACCAAGGAAATCTTTTTCTTGTTTTTTCATTTTATTTTTTTTATTTATGGTATCCCGCGATATCCATAAATGATGTTTGAACTCCATGAAATACAATGCAATGAGATGCTTTATGGATGCAATGCATGAAAACACACAAAGTCCTAGGTTAAAGGAACGTGAGCGGAGTCAAGGTCTACCCATCCCAAAAGGAGTGTACTATAGGTTAGTTGTACCTGCCGAACAAGGTTCTACAAAGTGCCCAAAGTCATCAGCCCATCTTTCGGATATTATCAACCTTCCGACTGACTCGGGGGTGAATAATATTCTCAAGAGAACCTCTTTTGAGTGTAGTATCGCGTAGCAGCCGTTGTAGGATTACTCCCACATAGCTCCCGCACTACGTCCTAAATAAGGCCGAGGTGGTGTTAAGGTACTACGGTCCTCAATATCACAGACTCCAATCGACCATGGAAAAAGTTTTCAACGATTACTCGTTCAACCGAACCATTTTCGAAAAGGTCTCAACTGAGCGGTGATTCTCGAATCAGCTTGGTCGGGATTCACTCCCTATAAGCCTCATCGAATATATCCCCATCCTATAATAATGTCACTAGTCCGGGCGTAGGACTTATCTCACAGCACAAGGAACAGTCCCACAATCAAAGCACAAATATATACATGCAAATGAATAATAACACAGATAGTAATAAATATGAACAAATTAGGGATAACTCTCAAAAGTTTAGCAATTCCCCAGTGAAGTCGCCATTTTCTGTTGCGGTGGAAATAGGATATCAAACTATTAATGAGTTTGAATCGCAATTCAATTCACAACCGCTCTTTGATTTATCCGAAGGAAAAGGTCAAAAGAGGGAAAACCTATTTTTGCATCGTAAACACAATGCGGGGAAAGATCTAGGGTTCGGGGGTTGGTTAAATTTAGGGAAGGTATTAGCACCCTAAACTTCTGTAGTACTCTACAGGAACCTTTTGTTCAGATGTTTACTATTTGCTTTATTTATTTGCTTAAGGTATATGTACAAAGGATTAAAAGTGAGAAAAGAGACCTAAGGGGTTAGTTCTAAGTTTACTCGGCAAGACATCGCATCTTGTGCCTACGTATCCTTACGGGAGTGGAATCAGAGTAATCGTAGTTCCCCTCAAAAGGGAGGTTAGAGACTTCTTGACTGTGGTCAAGGTCTCAAGGGGAATAAACGCATCTTAAGGACACGCTTACGTAAAAAATAAATAAAAATAAAAATGCATTTAAAATTTAATTTGATTAGCTAAATTAACATTTAATTTTTTAAATTCTCAGGTAATAAATTTTAATATAATAATATGTTTACATAATAATAGAAATTATAATAAAATATTAAAACATTTTAAAAACTTATATCAAATTGGTTGTAACTTAGTTAAAGGTTTTCTAACTTTTCTCTTTCTCTTATAAATTTATAAAGTTCGATACATGAATATTTTAATGATGGAGTAAGAATAGTTCGATACATAAATTATATAGTGAATTAATATAGAACGATATTATGCATCGTATAAATTTGTTTTGAAAGAATTATTTAGTCAGTATTTAATAAGGTATATCACATTTATACTTGTTTTGAGTTTGATAGTGTGATCCCCTATCAGGGATAATCCAAGGAAATGTTAGAAGATACTTATTTGAAAGAATATGGTTAAATTATAGGCTATTTCCCACACTATGCCCAATGCGGACCCTTTTCATAGGGAAATGCTATTATCTAAACTAAGAACGTTACAACCCTGATTCCTAGGGAAACATGATAACTGAGTCACTTTCAAAGTTATCTCATGACTTTGCGATCCACCCACCTGCCACATTCATGACATATGTCACCTAAGAGTGTAAATAATTAAATATGCCTAAGTTAAAATATTTACGTCCAAAACGATTTCAACCGAAAATATGAACAATCGTGACGGACAACATGTAGAATTTTCTGCGATTTTCACCGTTGGAGGCCTTTCGAACCTCCGATTTCAATTCCGTAAACACCTAAACTCTCAGAAAGTTACAGCCCATCCAAGACTGTAATTATCTCAAGTAAATTTACAAGTTTAACACAATTAAACCATCTAATCATTGTTTTAAGATTATGCCTAAAACCTTTGAAATTGATGGATATATGTTCAATTCTCAAAAAAATAATACACACATATAAGGCACATAAATTCATCATATAATCATCATATAACATCCACCATAGAAATTAAGGGTTTTTATCCTAAATATGATACTACCCATTATACACTATCATACAATCCCATAAACATGTAAAGACCCACCCTTACCTTGGTTTCTTAATGGACTCTTGAGTTTTCTCCTTAGGTTTTCTTCTCCTCTTTTCCCCTTTTCCTTTTCTCTATGCTAACTTCTTTTCCTCTTTTTCCTCATTAACCCTAATTTTCTCCTTATATATATAACCCTTACAACAACTAATTCTAGTAACTAATGGACTTACTAATCATACCCCACCTTTACTTTTCATATTTTTATCCAATAGATCCAATTACTTACTTCTACCACATATTATTACACCAAATAAAATAAATCAAATAATTCAATTAAATCAAATAATTCAAATAAAAGCACAAATAAGGACATGTATCATGCGGTAATCCCAATGGTATTCATAGAAACATTACATAGCATACCACTTCAAACTTCATAAACCACAAATAAGACCTTCAACCTTCTGTTACTGGGTTCGATGCTAGCATGTTAAGCGAACATGTACCTGCAACATTAAACAAGCCATAATTTACATAACTAAAGCAAGACAGAGGATTCGTGAAACAATGCAACTCTAGAGTTCACAGGATACTTGAAGGAAGAAATAAGAAGCATAACTATCAAAGGTTTTTGTTTCTAGTGATGGCAATGTTTGCTGACAATGGAAAAGAAGGCTAAATTGACTCCAATGACTTGAACCAATAAGCACATCATTTAAAATTCCTAACTAGCCTCGGACTATATCACTCGAAATAACCGAAAACTCCGTGTAAATTCCTAACTAGCCTCATGCCTGATTTGACGTTGGTGATGTTGCGTTGTTAGTTCATAGAAAATTCATGGGTTAGGGTTTAGGTCGCCACATAATAGATCTGTGAATACTACCCTAATTCAATATCTTCCAAAACTAAAATATATTTACCTAATTAAATTACGAAGGAATTGAATTCTTGAGGTCTAACACTTCTTAGGTTCTTGAGTGGCCGTTATTGGGGCGTACGCCTTGAGTAGTGTCATTCGAATTTTCGTTTCTAAAACACGCTCCTTAATTATTTAGACAAAGAAATGTCATTGGAGTCTAGCATTCCATGTGGTGCTTTCGCTGTTCATCCAACAATATTTCATAAATCAATCGAATGAAAATAGGTGTCGTTGGGATTTAGCATCCCAATAGCGCCCGATTAATTGGTTGCGAGGTCGACGTCTCGTTTATCAAATGATTGTCATTCTCCTAAAACACTTAAGTTAAACCTCGTATTCGCGCTCTCGTACAAACAAATTTTTTGCATACCCTAATTCAATTCAAATATATAACCAAATTTTTTCTCAATCAAACTTCGAAAGAATAATATTCTTTGAGTCTAGCGTTCCTTGGATCTTCGAATGAATGACTCTTGATGCATGCCCCTTGGGTTGTTATGCATTCATTCTTTTGACTTTCACAAATTAAACCATCTTCAAGCACCATTGTAAGTCTATTGCTCGTAAGCATTCGCCATTAACCTATCGTACACACTCGCACATTTCATTGTGGTTTCGTTATTATGAGCACCCATAGGGATTAGTATCGATTCTCACCTCTTTTCAACTAAATTCTCGATTCATCGTTGAGCCATTTTCAAATCAAACTCTTTCAACCATCTTTTTTGCATGCAAATACAATCAAACCCTTGATCCAACATTAAGTGGTATTTTATTCAATTCGTAAGTCGAACGCCTTTTGCCTAGCCATCAACCTCTTGATAAGTTATCCTTTTGACACTTCACTGATATATGTAAAGCACGGTTGTGATTCGGACCTTCTCTCGGTAGCTCTTCGTTGCTGAAGTTGAGAGTGTTACAAGCAGTAATGTTGGCAATCACACTATCAAACTGACTGGTGGTAATGTCCTGAGCGACATGAGCTTGAGTTAATACTTTCTGCAAAGAAGCCCTATGAGCGGGTGAACTCATCAACAGAGACAAGATAGAGATCTTCGAAGGAGTCTGATGAAGTTGATCAATAACTTTGTAATCACTTTTCTTAATGATCCTCAAAAATGCAACATCTTCATCACTCGTAGCTGCCTCCTTACCTTTGTCTTTGGCAGGCACAACAGTAGTGGCAGTCGTTTCCTTAGGCGAAACCTCATTGAAACGGGGAGTATAAACACGACCACTACGAGTCATCATGCTTGCCCCAGCTATGTTAGTCCCAGTTTTGTTATCAGTCTTCACTTCTTCTCTTGGAATGACCTTCCCATATTCTTGGTCAATCATGGTCACGTCATATTTCCAGGGTACAGCCTTGGGATCACTGAAAGGAAATGGACTTGGCTTCTGAATAATTAACAGTTTTGGCTGATCCACCGTAGGAGTCACAAGCTTAGATATACTGAACATTGGCTTGGCAGAACTTGCCCCTGGAAAATTAAACACTGGCACCTTAATCTTCGATTCTGGAAAGTTAAAGACAGGCTCAATCGCAGCAACTTCATCCTTCTTCACCTTGTTAACCACTTGTAGAAAACCGCCGTCGATCAATTTCTGAACATCTTCCTGAACCAATATACAACCCTTAGCACAACCTTCACAACTTGCACAATCGACATGAGAAATAGGTACTAGGCCGACTTCGAACAACTTCGAATGGAATGCCTTAAGAGGAGTCTTAATCTGAGCTACATCGAGAATAAGACCTTCATCGGTCGAGTCATTAATTGCGTTAACAACCCCATGGTTAGGCAGAGGGTTGTCCTTGACATTTGGATGAGGATCATCGAAAGACAAAATCTTCTTTTCTATCAGCTCTCTGACGATGTTCTTTAGAGCGTAACAGCTTCCCAAATCATGTTCGGGGCACACCCTCATGAAATAAACAATGAGCGATGGCGTTGTAATTGGCAGGCAAAGGATTGGGAGGTGGACCCAATGCTTGGGTAGTAATCAGCCCTCGTTGCACCAGGAAAGGATACAACTCGGTGAAAGTCATCGGAATTGGAGGACATGGCTTGTACTTCCTCCTATTTGGACCATTCTGACGAGGTGCCTGATTCCTCGGCTATTGATTGGCAGGAGCGTTGGGCGCTTTTTGATAATTAGGAGGAGCTTGGTAGGCTTGAGGCTGATAAACAGGAGCCGGTTGCATAGGTTGATAAGCAGGAGCTTGTTGAACTTGTTGATTTAAGGAAGGTGCTACAACAGCTATGTATGGCTGTGGAGCATACTGAACCAGGTAACCCTAAGGTTGAGCATAATTCTGTGGATGTGGATGTTGTTGATATCTTCGTATACCCAAAGATACAACATTGGTCTCACCTTCCTTCCTCTTTTGAGAGTTGAAGGACAACTTCTTCGCTTGGTCCTTAGAGCTTGAACTACTAGAACTACTTGACATTCTTCCACTCTTCAGGCCCAATTCAACTTTAACACCAACAGCAACGATGTCATCGAAATTTGTAGTCACACTATCAACCATCCTCTCATAGAACTCTGGACGAACAGTATCAACAAACCAATCAGCTAACTTTTTCTTAGTCAAATGAGTTTCGACTTGTGAAGCAATCTCTCTCCACCTTTGAGTATATTCCTTAAATGATTTTGAACTCCTCCGCGACATACTCACCAATTGTCTTCTATCAGGAGCCAGATCCATATTGTACTTGTAATTGTCGCTACTGCAAAAAACCACTGGCGGAAAAACAGAAGAGTCGCCACTTTCATTATTTATCCCAAAGAAAGGGAAAGGAAACAATCGGAAAAACCTAAAGAAGAAGGGAAAGACAAGGTCATCACAACCATGTCTGGATTCGGAAGTCGGTTACGCAAGAGGAAGGTATTAGCACCTCTCACGTCCGTCGTACTCGAAGGGATCCATGCATTGTTTTCTATCAAAAAGGGTGTGTTGAAACTATCTAGCTAAAGGCTTAAGGACAAAAGAAAAAGAAAAGAGAAGTGACTCGGCAGAGCATCGCCGCTCTGTGCCTACGTACTCCCTCGTGCAATGGGAAAGTCAGAGTCAACGTAGTTCGACTAACTACGACTAAGAAATGGGGAAGGTTGCTCGCTAAGACAACGTGTCTTATGCTTACGTACTGTCATCTGGTATGAAAGATCAGAGCAAATGTAGTTCGGTCTAAAAAGACCACAGGTTTGGTTCAAAATTTTTTAGGCCCGAGTAGGGTTAACAAATAGTTCTAGCAGTTGGTGTATGCAGCTCGACCATTGGAGACTTAGGCGTTACCGTTTGCAGTAGAACTAAGAGTTAACGACACTCTTTTTGTGAAAAGATTTTCCTGATTAAGAACCCCAAAGGTTGAAAAAGGTTTGAAGTGTTTTTATGCTTTTTAGAGAAGAAATATTTTGAATTAGAGTGGTCATAATGTATGTTATAACAAAGTCTAAAACCTAGGATCGAATGTGTCACATATCGTCCTAAGGACGTATGCTAAACACTTTAGATAATTGAGAGGTGGCCCCTCAATCACCATTTCCCAAGTATAAAGCTCATGGCACAATATTCATTATCCTTATTAAGTATGTTAAAATTATTTGAAGATGAGAAGAGAAGAAGGCACACTAATGGGAGACTAGTCAATCCTAAAAGTTATCATGCAAAGTGAACCTAGAGTTGAGTTTGAAAAGGGGAACTACCTAATGTTATCATGCATGTGTACAACCTTAATGTCTATCATAACCTCAAGAGGTTAGAGAACTAATGGGGAGCATGGCAAAGAAAAGCAAAAGAAGAAGAAGAAGAAGAAGAAGAAGAATGCACATGCAAATGAAAGGAGGCACACAAAGAATGCACAAGTAGAATGATAGTGGGAGGAAAATAGTGTGGGGCAGTAGCCACCACAAGCTCATCTCAACAAAGCATGCATATGGAAATGCAATAAAAGAAAATAAGAAAGAGATAGATGCATCAAAAGCAAGCAAACAAGTGACAAAACACAAAGGAAGAGTCCTCATGGATTCATCACTTTAGGTAAGCTTCAAGTTCCTCCTAAGGAGGGATCAAGCTACCTTAAATGACACACCAAAGTCATTGGACAGAAGGGAGATGAAGAGAAGAAATCTCACAAGCAATATCAAAACAAATCAAGAAGAAATGCAAGCAAGATCACAAAGGAAGCAAGCACACATCACATAGGAGTTCAAGTTGAAAGCACAAAAGGAAAGGCATCAACCAACAAGCAATGAACATAACTTTGACCTAAAAATGAACATACAACAAGCTCAACATGTCTATAATGTGAAACAAGAAGAGTTGAGAGCTTATTGGATCCACAAAGGTCATTTCCACTTCAAACTAGGTCATGCACTTGTGTGAGCTGTCCTATGAGATGACCTAACTTGCAAGTCACCTCAAAAATAGGAAAAAGGCTCAAAAAATACCAAATAAAATGCACAAAGAAGCTAAACATGTTGGCAACCAGAGGCCAAGAGATCAAGACAAATATTCCCTCAAAGCACCATCAAAAGAAAGGATTCATTTAGATGTACCACTTTGAAATGGGAGAAACAAAGGCAAAAGAAAGGTCACAAAAAGTCAACCCAAAAGTCAACAACCAGGGGCAAAATGGTTCTCAAAAATTGATCAACTCATCATTGAGATGAGGATCAATTTCCAGTCATTGGATCAAAAAGGAGGAAGAGAAATAAATGCAAGAGTAAACAAAGTTACAATTTAAACCATTTAAAACCACTCAAATATTTAAATCTTTTTTAAATTGAAAATAAAATTAAAAAATAAAATAAAAATGTCCAAAAAATATTAGACATCTCAAAGTTGATAAAAAATATTTTTGGTGAATTTTTAAAGTATTGGAGTTATTTTTAATGATTTAAATTCTAAACAGAAAATAAAATAAAGATCAAAAGAAAATAAAAAAGAAAATGAAAAAACATTGTGGCAAATAGCAATCAAATGAAATGGAGTTATATATATATATATATATATATATATATATATATATATATATATATATATATATATATATATATATATATATATATATATATATATATATATATATATATATATATATATATATATATATATATATATATATATATATATATATATATATATATATATATATATATATATATATATATATATATATATATATATATATATATATATATATATATATATATATATATATATATATATATATATATATATATATATATATATATATATATATATATATATATATATATATATATATATATATATATATATATATATATATATATATATATATATATATATATATATATATATATATATATATATATATATATATATATATATATATATATATATATATATATATATATATCACAAATGTGGAGTTATTTTAATATGTCATTATATATATATATATATATATATATATATATATATATATATATATATATATATATATATATATATATATATATATATATATATATATATATATATATATATATATATATATCACAAATGTAATATTTAAAGTTTATATTTTGTTTGATCTCAATAATATTTTATACTATAGCGTTCAAAGTTTATACACTTTTCTTAAATGTATATTATAATCTGACTCTAATGTCATAAATACAAATTACTACAAAATATTATTGTCAAAAATTTATAAATCTATCACTAAAAATAAAAGTAAAAATGAAAACATCAAATTATATTATTAATTAGTGATCTATAATTTTTTAAATATTCTTCTTTTTATTTGTATATATTTTATTGACTTATTTCCACAATCAATTTTAAAAGGTTTTTGCAAAGAAGAAATATATATTTGCAAATACAATATTAGAGTTTTATTTAACCTGTTCATACAAATACGCTGGTAAAATAAGATGTGTCATTTTTAATAAAAATATTCATACATTACGTCTAATTATTTTGAGAGGTTGTGAAATTTACAATATACCCAATTTAATTTGACACCCTTTTAAATTTGATATGTAAATATAAATATGAAATGTCATATTAAAGACCGACTAACTCATTTTTATAAAACAAATTTATATGATGAATAATGACATTCTATATAAACTCTTTAACTAATTACAAAAACATTGATATATAAATTTTTAAAATGTTTTAATATTTTATGAGAATTACTATTATTATGTAAACATGATAATTATATTAACACTTATTAGCTAAGAATGTATAGATTAAATATTAATTTATTTAATAAAATTAAAGTTTAAATGTATTTTTTTAACTTTATATTTTTAAAACAAAAACTTGATTATAAGTTTTCATTTAAAGATATATATAATTGAACATAAATATTGTAATTTAGGCCTATTTAATTACTTACACTCTTATGTGACATATGTCATGCATGTGGCAGGTGGGTGGATCAAAACGTCTTGAGATAACTTTAAAAGTGATTCAGTTACCATGTTTCCCTATGAAGCAGGGCCGCAATGTTCGTAGTTTAGATAATAGCATTTCTCTATGAAACGGGACCGCATTGGTCATAGTTTAGAAAATAGCCTAAAATTTTACCATATTCTTTCAAATAAGTGACTTCTGACATTTCCT
Organism: Lathyrus sativus; assembly: GCA_963859935.3. Taxonomy (NCBI): domain Eukaryota; kingdom Viridiplantae; phylum Streptophyta; class Magnoliopsida; order Fabales; family Fabaceae; genus Lathyrus; species Lathyrus sativus. The sequence goes on along the minus strand of OZ012740.1, from coordinate 437,712,102 downwards.
TAGATTATCTCTGATAGGGGATCACTCTATCAATCTTACAACAGGTACAACTGTGATATATCATATTAAAAACTGACTAACTCATTCTTTCAAAACAAATTTATACGATGAATAACATCATTCTATACGAACTCGTTCTATTTTTTTGTTTAATCAAAATGAAAATTTAACATCTTTATAATGCATATTGAGTTCTATAAAACAAAATATTGAGTAGTTATTCTAAAAAAAATATTACAAAATAGATATAAGTGGCCGACAAGGTGATGAACTTTTAATAAATTATTATAGTCCAAAGACGTTAAACTTTTTTTCAATTGATTATAGTATTGATGATTGACTCTGCCAACCGCAACTCCATCATCAAAGTATTCTTACTCCATCATTAAAATATTCTTGTATCAAACTTTATAAATAAATAGGTGAAAAGTTAGAAAAACTTTAACTGAGTTACAAAAACTTTGATTTATAAGTTTTAAACTTTTTTTTAGTATTTTATTATAATTACCATTATAAGGTAAACATATTAGTTATATTAACACTTATTACCTATGAATTTAATAAATTAAATGTTAATTTAATTTTAAAAAATTAAATTTTAAATGATTTTGTTATCATTATATTTTTATAACAAATATTTGATTCTAGATTTTCTTTCAAAGATAAATATAATTGAACATAAATATTGTAACTTAGGCTTATTTAATTAATTACACTCTTAAGTAACATATGTCATAAGTGTGACATGTGGGTGGATCGCAACGTCTTAAGGTAACTTTGAAAGTGATTCATTTACCACGTTTTCCTATGAAGCAGGGCCGCAATGTTTATAGTTTGGAAAATAGCCATTGCCTAACGAAGTGCGGCCGTATTGATCATAGTTTGGAAAATAGCCTAAAACTTAACCACATTCTTTACAAATAAATGACTTTTGAAATTTGTTTGGTTTATCTCTAACTGGGGGATCAAACTATTATACTCACAACAAGTACAAATGTGATATACCATATTAAAAATTGACTGAATCATTCTTATCAAAATTATTTATACGATGAACAACACCATTCTATATAAATTCGTTCTATTTTTTTTTGTTTAATCAATATGAAATTTTAACTTCTTTATAATACATATTGTGTCCTATAAAACAAAATATTGTGTAGTTATTCTAAATAAATTATTGCAAAATAGATATAGGTGGTCGACAAGTTGATGAATTTTTATTAAATTATTATACTACATATATGTTAAACCTTTTTTGAATGATTAAACATATTTAATCGTATTAAAGTATCACAAATATATAGTCTATAAAGCGTCATATTGTCGTATTTCCGTTTAGTTTCTTTCTTTTCTGGTTTTATTTAGAGCCAAAATGGCTTGACTCTTTTATTTTGGCCTTTTGTCTTTTAAATTTGACATTTAAATTTTTAATATTTTATAAATATCTTAATAGACATTTTTATTTTACTTACACCAACCATCAAAGATTAAGGAATATAATAGATTGTTTGTTTGAGTTGTAGTTTTTAGTTTTTAAATACAATTTTAAAAATAAACTATATAAAACTTTTTTGGAGATAAAAATAAAATACATAGTTTTTTGGTGATTGTATTTAAAAAATCTGTTTTGACGATGAAACATTGAAAAACCTATTTAAAATGTAATTTTGACTTTCTTAGGATTTTATTTATTCAAATAAATTAATATTTATATATCAACTTAAATGAAATAAATGGTACATACAAAAATAAATCAATTAATTAGTTGTATTGTACCCAAAAACATAATAAAGTTTATTATTGAGTAAAAATGCCAAGTTGTTTTATAAAACATGTCTAAATAATCTTGCTCTTACTATCTATTTGTCTTCCTATTAAAAATATTGAGACACTCGTGTCTTAGGATTATTATTGTGTTTTTTATTTAATCTATTTCATTCTTGTTGGCAATGTTTTTTATTTTAAAATGTCATTATATATATATATATATATATATATATATAAATATATATATATATATATATATATATATATAATATATATATATATATATATATATATATATATATATATATATATATATATATATATATATATATATATATATATATATATATATATATATATATATATATATATATATAATCACAAATGTAATATTTAAAGTTTATATTTTGTTTGATCTCAATAATATTTTATACTATAGCGTTCAAAGTTTATACACTTTTCTTAAATGTATATTATAATCTGACTCTAATGTCATAAATACAAATTACTACAAAATATTATTGTCAAAAATTTATAAATCTATCACTAAAAATAAAAGTAAAAATGAAAACATCAAATTATATTATTAATTAGGGATCTATAATTTTTTAAATATTCTTCTTTTTATTTGTATATATTTTATTGACTTATTTCCACAATCAATTTTAAAAGGTTTTTACAAAAGAAGAAATATATATTTGCAAATACAATATTAGAGTTTTATTTAACCTGTTCATACAAATACGCTGGTAAAATAAGATGTGTCATTTTTAATAAAAATATTCATACATTACGTCTAATTATTTTGAGAGGTTGTGAAATTTACAATATACCCAATTTAATTTGACACCCTTTTAAATTTGATATGTAAATATAAATATGAAATGCCATATTAAAGAACGACTAACTCATTTTTATAAAACAAATTTATATGATGAATAATGACATTCTATATAAACTCTTTAACTAATTACAAAAACATTGATATATAAATTTTTAAAATGTTTTAATATTTTATTAGAATTACTATTATTATGTAAACATGATATTTATATTAACACTTATTAGCTAAGAATGTATAGATTAAATATTAATTTATTTAATAAAATTAAAGTTTAAATGTATTTTTTTAACTTTATATTTTTAAAACAAAAACTTGATTATAAGTTTTCATTTAAAGATATATATAATTGAACATAAATATTGTAATTTAGGCCTATTTAATTACTTACACTCTTATGTGACATATGTCATGCATGTGGCAGGTGGGTGGATCAAAACGTCTTGAGATAACTTTAAAAGTGATTCAGTTACCATGTTTCCCTATGAAGCAGGGCCGCAATGTTCGTAGTTTAGATAATAGCATTTCTCTATGAAACGGGACCGCATTGGTCATAGTTTAGAAAATAGCCTAAAATTTTACCATATTCTTTCAAATAAGTGACTTCTGACATTTCCTTAGATTATCTCTGATAGGGGATCACTCTATCAATCTTACAACAGGTACAACTGTGATATATCATATTAAAAACTGACTAACTCATTCTTTCAAAACAAATTTATACGATGAATAACATCATTCTATACGAACTCGTTCTATTTTTTTGTTTAATCAAAATGAAAATTTAACATCTTTATAATGCATATTGAGTTCTATAAAACAAAATATTGAGTAGTTATTCTAAAAAAAATATTACAAAATAGATATAAGTGGCCGACAAGGTGATGAACTTTTAATAAATTATTATAGTCCAAAGACGTTAAACTTTTTTTCAATTGATTATAGTATTGATGATTGACTCTGCCAACCGCAACTCCATCATCAAAGTATTCTTACTCCATCATTAAAATATTCTTGTATCAAACTTTATAAATAAATAGGTGAAAAGTTAGAAAAACTTTAACTGAGTTACAAAAACTTTGATTTATAAGTTTTAAACTTTTTTTTAGTATTTTATTATAATTACCATTATAAGGTAAACATATTATTTATATTAACACTTATTACCTATGAATTTAATAAATTAAATGTTAATTTAATTTAAAAAAATTAAATTTTAAATGATTTTGTTATCATTATATTTTTATAACAAATATTTGATTCTAGATTTTCTTTCAAAGATAAATATAATTGAACCTAAATATTGTAACTTAGGCTTATTTAATTAATTACACTCTTAAGTGACATATGTCATAAGTGTGACATGTGGGTGGATCGCAACGTCTTAAGGTAACTTCGAAAGTGATTCATTTACCACGTTTTCCTATGAAGCAGGGCCGCAATGTTTATAGTTTGGAAAATAACCATTGCCTAATGAAGTGCGGCCGTATTGATCATAGTTTGGAAAATAGCCTAAAACTTAACCACATTCTTTACAAATAAATGACTTTTGAAATTTGTTTGGTTTATCTCTAACTGGGGATCAAACTATTATACTCACAACAAGTACAAATGTGATATACCATATTAAAAATTGACTGAATCATTCTTATCAAAATTATTTATACGATGAACAACACCATTCTATATAAATTCGTTATTTTTTTTTTGTTTAATCAATATGAAATTTTAACTTCTTTATAATACATATTGTGTCCTATAAAACAAAATATTGTGTAGTTATTCTAAATAAATTATTGCAAAATAGATATAGGTGGTCGACAAGTTGATAAATTTTTATTAAATTATTATACTACATATATGTTAAACCTTTTTTGAATGATTAAACATATTTAATCGTATTAAAGTATCACAAATATATAGTCTATAAAGCGTCATATTGTCGTATTTCCGTTTAGTTTCTTTCTTTTCTGGTTTTATTTAGGGCCAAAATGGCTTGACTCTTTTATTTTGGCCTTTTGTCTTTTAAATTTGACATTTAAATTTTTAATATTTTATAAATATCTTAATAGACATTTTTATTTTACTTACACCAACCATCAAAGATTAAGGAATATAATAGATTGTTTGTTTGAGTTGTAGTTTTTAGTTTTTAAATACAATTTTAAAAATAAACTATATAAAACTTTTTTGGAGATAAAAATAAAATACAAAATTTTTTGGTGATTGTATTTAAAAAATCTGTTTTGACGATGAAACATTGAAAAACTATTTAAAATGTAATTATGACTATCTTAGGATTTTAGTTATTCAAATAAATTAATATTTATATATCAACTTAAATGAAATAAATGGTACATACAAAAATAAATCAATTAATTAGTTGTATTGTACCCAAAAACATAATAAAGTTTATTATTGAGTAAAAATGCCAAGTTGTTTTATAAAACATGTCTAAATAATCTTGCTCTTACTATCTATTTGTCTTCCTATTAAAAATATTGAGACACTCGTGTCTTAGGATTATTATTGTGTTTTTTATTTAATCTATTTCATTCTTGTTGGCAATGTTTTTTATTTTAAAATGTCATTATATATATATATATATATATATATATATATATATATATATATATATATATATATATATATATATATATATATATATATATATATATATATATATATATATATATATATATATATATATATATATATATATATATATATATATATATATATATATATATATATATATATATATATATCACAAATGTAATATTTAAAGTTTATATTTTGTTTGATCTCAATAATATTTTATACTATAGCGTTCAAAGTTTATTCACTTTTCTTAAATGTATATTATAATCTGACTCTAATGTCATAAATACAAATTACTACAAAATATTATTGTCAAAAATTTATAAATCTATCACTAAAAATAAAAGTAAAAATGAAAACATCAAATTATATTATTAATTAGTGATCTATAATTTTTTAAATATTCTTATTTTTATTTGTATATATTTTATTGACTTATTTCCACAATCAATTTTAAAAGGTTTTTGCAAAGAAGAAATATATATTTGCAAATACAATATTAGAGTTTTATTTAACATGTTCATACAAATACGTTGGTAAAATAAGATGTGTCATTTTTAATAAAAATATTCATACATTACGTCTAATTATTTTGAGAGGTTGTGAAATTTACAATATACCCAATTTAATTTGACACCCTTTTAAATTTGATATGTAAATATAAATATGAAATGCCATATTAAAGACTGACTAACTCATTTTTATAAAACAAATTTATATGATGAATAATGACATTCTATATAAACTCTTTAACTAATTACAAAAACATTGATATATAAATTTTTAAAATGTTTTAATATTTTATTAGAATTACTATTATTATGTAAACATGATAATTATATTAACACTTATTAGCTAAGAATGTATAGATTAAATATTAATTTATTTAATAAAATTAAAGTTTAAATGTATTTTTTTAACTTTATATTTTTAAAACAAAAACTTGATTCTAAGTTTTCATTTAAAGATATATATAATTGAACATAAATATTGTAATTTAGGCCTATTTAATTACTTACACTCTTATGTGACATATGTCATGCATATGGCAGGTGGGTGGATCAAAACGTCTTGAGATAACTTTAAAAGTGATTCAGTTACCATGTTTCCCTATGAAGCAGGGCCGCAATGTTCGTAGTTTAGATAATAGCATTTCTCTATGAAACGGGACCGCATTGGTCATAGTTTAGAAAATAGTCTAAAATTTTACCATATTCTTTCAAATAAGTGACTTCTGACATTTCCTTAGATTATCTCTGATAGGGGATCACTCTATCAATCTTACAACAGGTACAACTGTGATATATCATATTAAAAACTGACTAACTCATTCTTTCAAAACAAATTTATACGATGAATAACATCATTCTATACGAACTCGTTCTATTTTTTTGTTTAATCAATATGAAAATTTAACATCTTTATAATGCATATTGAGTTCTATAAAACAAAATATTGAGTAGTTATTCTAAAAAAAATATTACAAAATAGATATAAGTGGCCGACAAGGTGATGAACTTTTAATAAATTATTATAGTCCAAAGACGTTAAACTTTTTTTCAATTGATTATAGTATTGATGATTGACTCTGCCAACCGCAACTCCATCATCAAAGTATTCTTACTCCATCATTAAAATATTCTTGTATCAAACTTTATAAATAAATAGGCGAAAAGTTAGAAAAACTTTAACTGAGTTACAAAAACTTTGATTTATAAATTTTAAACTTTTTTTTAGTATTTTATTATAATTACCATTATAAGGTAAACATATTAGTTATATTAACACTTATTACCTATGAATTTAATAAATTAAATGTTAATTTAATTTAAAAAAATTAAATTTTAAATGATTTTGTTATCATTATATTTTTATAACAAATATTTGATTCTAGATTTTCTTTCAAAGATAAATATAATTGAACATAAATATTGTAACTTAGGCTTATTTAATTAATTACACTCTTAAGTGGCATATGTCATAAGTGTGACATGTGGGTGGATCGCAACGTCTTAAGGTAACTTCGAAAGTGATTCATTTACCACGTTTTCCTATGAAGCAGGGCCGCAATGTTTATAGTTTGGAAAACAGCCATTGCCTAATGAAGTGCGGCCGTATTGATCATAGTTTGGAAAATAGCCTAAAACTTAACCACATTCTTTACAAATAAATGACTTTTGAAATTTGTTTGGTTTATCTCTAACTGGGGATCAAACTATTATACTCACAACAAGTACAAATGTGATATACCATATTAAAAATTGACTGAATCATTCTTATCAAAATTATTTATACGATGAACAACACCATTCTATATAAATTCATTCTATTTTTTTTTGTTTAATCAATATGAAATTTTAACTTCTTTATAATACATATTGTGTCCTATAAAACAAAATATTGTGTAGTTATTCTAAATAAATTATTGCAAAATAGATATAGGTGGTCGACAAGTTGATGAATTTTTATTAAATTATTATACTACATATATGTTAAACCTTTTTTGAATGATTAAACATATTTAATCGTATTAAAGTATCAAAAATATATAGTCTATAAAGCGTCATATTGTCGTATTTCCGTTTAGTTTCTTTCTTTTCTGGTTTTATTTAGGGCCAAAATGGCTTGACTCTTTTATTTCGGCCTTTTGTCTTTTAAATTTGACATTTAAATTTTTAATATTTTATAAATATCTTAATAGACATTTTTATTTTACTTACACCAACCATCAAAGGTTAAGGAATATAATGGATTGTTTGTTTGAGTTGTAGTTTTTAGTTTTTAAATAAAATTTTAAAAATAAACTATATAAAACTTTTTTGGAGTTAAAAATAAAATACAAAGTTTTTTTGTGATTGTATTTAAAAAATCTGTTTTGACGATGAAACATTGAAAAACCTATTTAAAATGTAATTTTGACTTTCTTAGGATTTTATTTATTCAAATAAATTAATATTTATATATCAACTTAAATGAAATAAATAGTACATACAAAAATAAATCAATTAATTAGTTGTATTGTACCCAAAAACATAATAAAGTTTATTATTGAGTAAAAATGCCAAGTTGTTTTATAAAACATGTCTAAATAATCTTGCTCTTACTATCTATTTGTCTTCCTATTAAAAATATTGAGACACTCGTGTCTTAGGATTATTATTGTGTTTTTTATTTAATCTATTTCATTCTTGTTGGCAATGTTTTTTCTTTTAAAATGTCATTATATATATATATATATATATATATATATATATATATATATATATATATATATATATATATATATATATATATATATATATATATATATATATATATATATATATATATATATATATATATATATATATATATATATATATATATATATATATATATCACAAATGTAATATTTAAAGCTTATATTTTGTTTGATCTCAATAATATTTTATACTATAGCGTTCAAAGTTTATACACTTTTCTTAAATGTATATTATAATCTGACTCTAATGTCATAAATACAAATTACTACAAAATATTATTGTCAAAAATTTATAAATCTATCACTAAAAATAAAAGTAAAAATGAAAACATCAAATTATATTATTAATTAGTGATCTATAATTTTTTAAATATTCTTCTTTTTATTTGCATATATTTTATTGACTTATTTCCACAATCAATTTTAAAAGGTTTTTGCAAAGAAGAAATATATATTTGCAAATACAATATTAGAGTTTTATTTAACCTGTTCATACAAATACGTTGGTAAAATAAGATGTGTCATTTTTAATAAAAATATTCATACATTACGTCTAATTATTTTGAGAGGTTGTGAAATTTACAATATACCCAATTTAATTTGACACCTTTTTAAATTTGATATGTAAATATAAATATGAAATGCCATATTAAAGACTGACTAACTCATTTTTATAAAACAAATTTATATGATGAATAATGACATTCTATATAAACTCTTTAACTAATTACAAAAACATTGATATATAAATTTTTAAAATGTTTTAATATTTTATTAGAATTACTATTATTATGTAAACATGATAATTATATTAACACTTATTAGCTAAGAATGTATAGATTAAATATTAATTTATTTAATAAAATTAAAGTTTAAATGTATTTTTTTAACTTTATATTTTTAAAACAAAAACTTGATTATAAGTTTTCATTTAAAGATATATATAATTGAACATAAATATTGTAATTTAGGCCTATTTAATTACTTACACTCTTATGTGACATATGTCATGCATGTGGCAGGTGGGTGGATCAAAACGTCTTGAGATAACTTTAAAAGTGATTCAGCTACCATGTTTCCCTATGAAGCAGGGCCGCAATGTTCGTAGTTTAGATAATAGCATTTCTCTATGAAACGGGACCGCATTGGTCATAGTTTAGAAAATAGCCTAAAATTTTACCATATTCTTTCAAATAAGTGACTTCTGACATTTCCTTAGATTATCTCTGATAAAGGATCACTCTATCAATCTTACAACAGGTACAACTGTGATATATCATATTAAAAACTGACTAACTCATTCTTTCAAAACAAATTTATACGATGAATAACATCATTCTATACGAACTCGTTCTATTTTTTTGTTTAATCAATATGAAAATTTAACATCTTTATAATGCATATTGAGTTCTATAAAACAAAATATTGAGTAGTTATTCTAAAAAAATATTACAAAATAGATATAAGTGGCCGACAAGGTGATGAAATTTTATTAAATTATTATAGTCCAAAGACGTTAAACTTTTTTTCAATTGATTATAGTATTGATGATTGACTCTGCCAACCGCAATCATCAAATTATTCTTACTCCATCATTAAAATATTCTTGTATCAAACTTTATAAATAAATAGGTGAAAAGTTAGAAAAACTTTAACTGAGTTACAACAACTTTGATTTATAAGTTTTAAATTTTTTTTAGTATTTTATTATAATTACCATTATAAAGTAAACATATTAGTTATATTAACACTTATTACCTATGAATTTAATATATTAAATGTTAATTTAATTTAAAAAAATTAAATTTTAAATGATTATGTTTTCATTATATTTTTATAACAAATATTTGATTCTAGATTTTCTTTCAAAGATAAATATAATTGAACAATAATATTGTAACTTAGGCTTATTTAATTAATTACACTCTTAAGTGACATATGTCATAAGTGTGACATGTGGGTGGATCGCAACGTCTTAAGGTAACTTCGAAAGTGATTCATTTACCACGTTTTCCTATGAAGCAGGGCTGCAATGTTTATAGTTTGGAAAATAGCCATTGCCTAATGAAGTGCGGCCGTATTGATCATAGTTTGGAAAATAGCCTAAAACTTAACCACATTCTTTACAAATAAATGACTTTTGAAATTTATTTGGTTTATCTCTGACTGGGGATCAAACTATTATACTCACAACAAGTACAAATGTGATATACCATATTAAAAATTGACTGAATCATTCTTATCAAAATTATTTATACGATGAACAACACCATTCTATATAAATTCGTTCTATTTTTTTTTGTTTAATCAATATGAAATTTTAACTTCTTTATAATACATATTGTGTCCTATAAAACAAAATATTGTGTAGTTATTCTAAATAAATTATTGCAAAGTAGATATAGGTGGTCGACAAGTTGATGAATTTTTATTAAATTATTATACTATATATATGTTAAACCTTTTTTGAATGATTAAACATATTTAATCGTATTAAAGTATCACAAATATATAGTCTATAAAGCGTCATATTGTTGTATTTCCGTTTACTTGTTTTGTTTCTTTCTTTTCTGGTTTTATTTAGGGCCAAAATGGCTTGACTATTTTATTTTGGCCTTTTGTCTTTTAAATTTGACATTTAAATTTTTAATATTTTATAAATATCTTAATAGACATTTTTATTTTACTTACACCAACCATCAAAGATTAAGGAATATAATAGATTGTTTGTTTGAGTTGTAGTTTTTAGTTTTTAAATACATTTTAAAAATAAACTATATAAAACTTTTTTGGAGATAAAAATAAAATACAAAGTTTTTTGGTGATTATATTTAAAAAATCTGTTTTGACGATGAAACATTGAAAAACCTATTTAAAATGTAATTTTGACTTTCTTAGGATTTTATTTATTCAAATAAATTAATATTTATATATCAACTTAAATGAAATAAATGGTACATAAAAAAATAAATCAATTAATTAGTTGTATTGTACCCAAAAACATAATAAAGTTTATTATTGAGTAAAAATGCCAAGTTGTTTTATAAAACATGTCTAAATAATCTTGCTCTTACTATCTATTTGTCTTCCTATTAAAAATATTGAGACACTCGTGTCTTAGGATTATTATTGTGTTTTTTATTTAATCTATTTCATTCTTGTTGGCAATGTTTTTTATTTTAAAATGTCATTATATATATATATATATATATATATATATATATATATATATATATATATATATATATATATATATATATATATATATATATATATATATATATATATATATATATATATATATATATATATATATATATATATATATATATATATATATATATATATATATATATATATATATATATATATATATATATATATATATATATATATATATATATATATATATATATATATATATATATATATATATATATATATATATATATATATATATATATATATATATATATATATATCACAAATGAAATATTTAAAGTTTATATTTTGTTTGATCTCAATAATATTTTATACGATAGCGTTCAAAGTTTATACACTTTTCTTAAATGTATATTATAATCTGACTCTAATGTCATAAATACAAATTACTACAAAATATTATTGTCAAAAATTTATAAATCTATCATTAAAAATAAAAGTAAAAATGAAAACATCAAATTTTATTATTAATTAGTGATCTATAATTTTTCAAATATTCTTCTTTTTATTTGTATATATTTTATTGACTTATTTCCACAATCAATTTTAAAAGGTTTTTGCAAAGAAGAAATATATATTTGCAAATACAATATTAGAGTTTTATTTAACTTGTTCATACAAATACGTTGGTAAAATAAGATGTGTCATTTTTAATAAAAATATTCATACATTACGTCTAATTATTTTGAGAGGTTGTGAAATTTACAATATACCCAATTTAATTTGACACCCTTTTAAATTTGATATGTAAATATAAATATGAAATGCCATATTAAAGACTGACTAACTCATTTTTATAAAACAAATTTATATGATGAATAATGACATTCTATATAAACTCTTTAACTAATTACAAAAACATTGATATACAAATTTTTAAAATGTTTTAATATTTTATTAAAATTACTATTATTATGTAAACATGATAATTATATTAACACTTATTAGCTAAGAATGTATAGATTAAATATTAATTTATTTAATAAAATTAAAGTTTAAATGTATTTTTTTAACTTTATATTTTTAAAAGAAAAACTTGATTCTAAGTTTTCATTTAAAGATATATATAATTGAACATAAATATTGTAATTTAGGCCTATTTAATTACTTACACTCTTATGTGACATATGTCATGCATGTGGCAGGTGGGTGGATCAAAACGTCTTGAGATAACTTTAAAAGTGATTCAGTTACCATGTTTCCCTATGAAGCAGGGCCGCAATGTTCGTAATTTAGATAATAGCATTTCTCTATGAAACGGGACCGCATTGGTCATAGTTTAGAAAATAGCCTAAAATTTTACCATATTCTTTCAAATAAGTGATTTCTGACATTTCCTTAGATTATCTCTGATAGGGGATCACTCTATCAATCTTACAACAGGTACAACTGTGATATATCATATTAAAAACTGACTAAGTCATTCTTTCAAAACAAATTTATACGATGAATAACATCATTCTATACGAACTCGTTCTATTTTTTTGTTTAATCAATATGAAATTTTAACATCTTTATAATGCATATTAAGTTCTATAAAACTAAATATTGAGTAGTTATTCTAAAAAAAATATTACAAAATAGATATAAGTGGCCGACAAGGTGATGAACTTTTAATAAATTATTATAGTCCAAAGACGTTAAACTTTTTTTCAATTGATTATAGTATTGATGATTGACTCTGCCAACCGCAACTCCATCATCAAAGTATTCTTACTCCATCATTAAAATATTCTTGTATCAAACTTTATAAATAAATAGGTGAAAAGTTAGAAAAACCTTAACTGAGTTACAACAACTTTGATTTATAAGTTTTAAATTTTTTTTTGTATTTTATTATAATTACCATTATAAGGTAAACATATTAGTTATATTAACACTTATTACCTATGAATTTAATAAATTAAATGTTAATTTAATTTAAAAAAATTAAATTTTAAATGATTTTGTTATCATTATATTTTTATAACAAATATTTGATTCTAGATTTTCTTTCAAAGATAAATATAATTGAACATAAATATTGTAACTTAGGCTTATTTAATTAATTACACTCTTAAGTGACATATGTCATAAGTGTGACATGTGGGTGGATCGCAACGTCTTAAGGTAACTTCGAAAGTGATTCATTTACCACGTTTTCCTATGAAGCAGGGCCGCAATGTTTATAGTTTGGAAAATAGCCATTGCCTAATGAAGTGAGGCCGTATTGATCATAGTTTGGAAAATAGCCTAAAACTTAACCACATTCTTTACAAATAAATGACTTTTGAAATTTGTTTGTTTTATCTCTGACTGGGGATCAAACTATTATACTCACAACAAGTACAAATGTGATATACCATATTAAAAATTGACTGAATCATTCTTATCAAAATTATTTATACGATGAACAACACCATTCTATATAAATTCGTTCTATTTTTTTTTTGTTTAATCAATATGAAATTTTAACTTCTTTATAATACATATTGTGTCCTATAAAACAAAATATTGTGTAGTTATTCTAAATAAATTATTGGAAAATAGATATAGGTGGTCGACAAGTTGATGAATTTTTATTAAATTATTATACTACATATATGTTAAACCTTTTTTGAATGATTAAACATATTTAATCGTATTAAAGTATCACAAATATATAGTCTATAAAGCGTCATATTGTCGTATTTCCGTTTACTTGTTTTGTTTCTTTCTTTTCTGGTTTTATTTAGGGCCAAAATGGCTTGACTCTTTTATTTTGGCCTTTTGTCTTTTAAATTTGACATTTAAATTTTTAATATTTTATAAATATCTTAATAGACATTTTTATTTTACTTACACCAACCATCAAAGATTAAGGAATATAATAGATTGTTTGTTTGAGTTGTAGTTTTTAGTTTTTAAATACAATTTTAAAAATAAACTATATAAAACTTTTTTGGAGATAAAAATAAAATACAAAGTTTTTTGGTGATTATATTTAAAAAATCTGTTTTGACGATGAAACATTGAAAAACCTATTTAAAATGTAATTTTGACTTTCTTAGGATTTTATTTATTCAAATAAATTAATATTTATATATCAACTTAAATGAAATAAATGGTACATACAAAAATAAATCAATTAATTAGTTGTATTGTACCCAAAAACATAATAAAGTTTATTATTGAGTAAAAATGCCAAGTTGTTTTATAAAACATGTCTAAATAATCTTGCTCTTACTATCTATTTGTCTTCCTATTAAAAATATTGAGACACTCGTGTCTTAGGATTATTATTGTGTTTTTTATTTAATCTATTTCATTCTTGTTGGTAATGTTTTTTATTTTAAAATGTCATTATATATATATATATATATATATATATATATATATATATATATATATATATATATATATATATATATATATATATATATATATATATATATATATATATATATATATATATATATATATATATATATATATATATATATATATATATATATATATATATATATATATATATATATATATCACAAATGAAATATTTAAAGTTTATATTTTGTTTGATCTCAATAATATTTTATACTATAGCGTTCAAAGTTTATACACTTTTCTTAAATGTATATTATAATCTGACTCTAATGTCATAAATACAAATTACTACAAAATATTATTGTCAAAAATTTATAAATCTATCATTAAAAATAAAAGTAAAAATGAAAACATCAAATTTTATTATTAATTAGTGATCTATAATTTTTCAAATATTCTTCTTTTTATTTGTATATATTTTATTGACTTATTTCCACAATCAATTTTAAAAGGTTTTTGCAAAGAAGAAATATATATTTGCAAATACAATATTAGAGTTTTATTTAACTTGTTCATACAAATACGTTGGTAAAATAAGATGTGTCATTTTTAATAAAAATATTCATACATTACGTCTAATTATTTTGAGAGGTTGTGAAATTTACAATATACCTAATTTAATTTGACACCCTTTTAAATTTGATATGTAAATATAAATATGAAATGCCATATTAAAGACTGACTAACTCATTTTTATAAAACAAATTTATATGATGAATAATGACATTCTATATAAACTCTTTAACTAATTACAAAAACATTGATATATAAATTTTTAAAATGTTTTAATATTTTATTAAAATTACTATTATTATGTAAACATGATAATTATATTAACACTTATTAGCTAAGAATGTATAGATTAAATATTAATTTATTTAATAAAATTAAAGTTTAAATGTATTTTTTTAACTTTATATTTTTAAAAGAAAAACTTGATTCTAAGTTTTCATTTAAAGATATATATAATTGAACATAAATATTGTAATTTAGGCCTATTTAATTACTTACACTCTTATGTGACATATGTCATGCATGTGGCAGGTGGGTGGATCAAAACGTCTTGAGATAACTTTAAAAGTGATTCAGTTACCATGTTTCCCTATGAAGCAGGGCCGCAATGTTCGTAATTTAGATAATAGCATTTCTCTATGAAACGGGACCGCATTGGTCATAGTTTAGAAAATAGCCTAAAATTTTACCATATTCTTTCAAATAAGTGACTTCTGACATTTCCTTAGATTATCTCTGATAGGGGATCACTCTATCAATCTTACAACAGGTACAACTGTGATATATCATATTAAAAACTGACTAACTCATTCTTTCAAAACAAATTTATACGATGAATAACATCATTCTATACGAACTCGTTCTATTTTTTTGTTTAATCAATATGAAATTTTAACATCTTTATAATGCATATTAAGTTCTATAAAACAAAATATTGAGTAGTTATTCTAAAAAAAATATTACAAAATAGATATAAGTGGCCGACAAGGTGATGAACTTTTAATAAATTATTATAGTCCAAAGACGTTAAACTTTTTTTCAATTGATTATAGTATTGATGATTGACTCTGGCAACCGCAACTCCATCATCAAAGTATTCTTACTCCATCATTAAAATATTCTTGTATCAAACTTTATAAATAAATAGGTGAAAAGTTAGAAAAACTTTAACTGAGTTACAACAACTTTGATTTATAAGTTTTAAATTTTTTTTTGTATTTTATTATAATTACCATTATAAGGTAAACATATTAGTTATATTAACACTTATTACCTATGAATTTAATATATTAAATGTTAATTTAATTTAAAAAAATTAAATTTTAAATGATTTTGTTATCATTATATTTTTATAACAAATATTTGATTCTAGATTTTCTTTCAAAGATAAATATAATTGAACATAAATATTGTAACTTAGGCTTATTTAATTAATTACACTCTTAAGTGACATATGTCATAAGTGTGACATGTGGGTGGATCGCAACGTCTTAAGGTAACTTCGAAAGTGATTCATTTACCACGTTTTCCTATGAAGCAGGGCCGCAATGTTTATAGTTTGGAAAATAGTCATTGCCTAATGAAGTGAGGCCGTATTGATCATAGTTTGGAAAATAGCCTAAAACTTAACCACATTCTTTACAAATAAATGACTTTTGAAATTTGTTTGTTTTATCTCTGACTGGGGATCAAACTATTATACTCACAACAAGTACAAATGTGATATACCATATTAAAAATTGACTGAATCATTCTTATCAAAATTATTTATACGATGAACAACACCATTCTATATAAATTCGTTCTATTTTTTTTTGTTTAATCAATATGAAATTTTAACTTCTTTATAATACATATTGTGTCCTATAAAACAAAATATTGTGTAGTTATTCTAAATAAATTATTGCAAAATAGATATAGGTGGTCGACAAGTTGATGAATTTTTATTAAATTATTATACTACATATATGTTAAACCTTTTTTGAATGATTAAACATATTTAATCGTATTAAAGTATCACAAATATATAGTCTATAAAGCGTCATATTGTCGTATTTCCGTTTACTTGTTTTGTTTCTTTCTTTTCTGGTTTTATTTAGGGCCAAAATGGCTTGACTCTTTTATTTTGGCCTTTTGTCTTTTAAATTTGACATTTAAATTTTTAATATTTTATAAATATCTTAATAGACATTTTTATTTTACTTACACCAACCATCAAAGATTAAGGAATATAATAGATTGTTTGTTTAAGTTGTAGTTTTTAGTTTTTAAATACAATTTTAAAAATAAACTATATAAAACTTTTTTGGAGATAAAAATAAAATACAAAGTTTTTTGCTGATTATATTTAAAAAATCTGTTTTGACGATGAAACATTGAGAAACCTATTTAAAATGTAATTTTGACTTTCTTAGGATTTTATTTATTCAAATAAATTAATATTTATATATCAACTTAAATGAAATAAATGGTACATACAAAAATAAATCAATTAATTAGTTGTATTGTACCCAAAAACATAATAAAGTTTATTATTGAGTAAAAATGCCAAGTTGTTTTATAAAACATGTCTAAATAATCTTGCTCTTACTATCTATTTGTCTTCCTATTAAAAATATTGAGACACTCGTGTCTTAGGATTATTATTGTGTTTTTTATTTAATCTATTTCATTCGTGTTGGCAATGTTTTTTATTTTAAAATGTCATTATATATATATATATATATATATATATATATATATATATATATATATATATATATATATATATATATATATATATATATATATATATATATATATATATATATATATATATATATATATATATATATATATATATATATATATATATATATATATATATATATATATATATATATATATATATATATATATATATATATATATATATATATATATATATATATATATATATATATATATATATATATATATATATATATATATCACAAATGTAATATTTAAAGTTTATATTTTGTTTGATCTCAATAATATTTTATACTATAACGTTCAAAGTTTATACACTTTTCTTAAATGTATATTATAATCTGACTCTAATGTCATAAATACAAATTACTACAAAATATTATTGTCAAAAATTTATAAATCTATCATTAAAAATAAAAGTAAAAATGAAAACATCAAATTATATTATTAATTAGTGATCTATAATTTTTTAAATATTCTTCTTTTTATTTGTATATATTTTATTGACTTATTTCCACAATCAATTTTAAAAGGTTTTTGCAAAGAAGAAATATATATTTGCAAATACAATATTAGAGTTTTATTTAACCTGTTCATACAAATACGTTGGTAAAATAAGATGTGTCATTTTTAATAAAAATATTCATACATTACGTCTAATTATTTTGAGAGGTTGTGAAATTTACAATATACCCAATTTAATTTGACACCCTTTTAAATTTGATATGTAAATATAAATATGAAATGCCATATTAAAGACTGACTAACTCATTTTTATAAAACAAATTTATATGATGAATAATGACATTCTATATAAACTCTTTCACTAATTACAAAAACATTGATATATAAATTTTTAAAATGTTTTAATATTTTATTAGAATTACTATTATTATGTAAACATGATAATTATATTAACACTTATTAGCTAAGAATGTATAGATTAAATATTAATTTATTTAATAAAATTAAAGTTTAAATGTATTTTTTTAACTTTATATTTTTAAAAGAAAAACTTGATTCTAAGTTTTCATTTAAAGATATATATAATTGAACATAAATATTGTAATTTAGGCCTATTTAATTACTTACACTCTTATGTGACATATGTCATGCATGTGGCAGGTGGGTGGATCAAAACGTCTTGAGATAACTTTAAAAGTGATTAAGTTACCATGTTTCCCTATGAAGCAGGGCCGCAATGTTCGTAGTTTAGATAATAGCATTTCTCTATGAAACGGGACCGCATTGGTCATAGTTTAGAAAATAGCCTAAAATTTTACCATATTCTTTCAAATAAGTGACTTCTGACATTTCCTAAGATTATCTCTGATAGGGGATCACTCTATCAATCTTACAACAGGTACAACTGTGATATATCATATTAAAAAATGACTAACTCATTCTTTCAAAACAAATTTATACGATGAATAACATCATTCTATACGAACTCGTTCTATTTTTTTGTTTAATCAATATGAAAATTTACCATCTTTATAATGCATATTAAGTTCTATAAAACAAAATATTGAGTAGTTATTCTAAAAAAAATATTACAAAATAGATATAAGTGGCCGACAAGGTGATGAACTTTTAATAAATTATTATAGTCCAAAGACGGAAAACTTTTTTCCAATTGATTATAGTATTGATGATTGACTCTGCCAACCGCAACTCCATCATCAAAGTATTCTTACTCCATCATTAAAATATTCTTGTATCAAACTTTATAAATAAATAGGTGAAAAGTTAGAAAAACTTTAACTGAGTTACAACAACTTTGATTTATAAGTTTTAAATTTTTTTTAGTATTTTATTATAATTACCATTATAAGGTAAACATATTAGTTATATTAACACTTATTACCTATGAATTTAATATATTAAATGTTAATTTAATTTAAAAAAATTAAATTTTAAATGATTTTGTTATCATTATATTTTTATAACAAATATTTGATTCTAGATTTTCTTTCAAAGATAAATATAATTGAACATAAATATTGTAACTTAGGCTTATTTAATTAATTACACTCTTAAGTGACATATGTCATAAGTGTGACATGTGGGTGGATCGCAACGTCTTAAGGTAACTTCGAAAGTGATTCATTTACCACGTTTTCCTATGAAGCAGGGCCGCAATGTTTATAGTTTGGAAAATAGCCATTGCCTAATGAAGTGCGGCCGTATTAATCATAGTTTGGAAAATAGCCTAAAACTTAACCACATTCTTTACAAATAAATGACTTTTGAAATTTGTTTGTTTTATCTCTGACTGGGGATCAAACTATTATACTCACAACAAGTACAAATGTGATATACCATATTAAAAATTGACTGAATCATTCTTATCAAAATTATTTATACGATGAACAACACCATTCTATATAAATTCGTTATATTTTTTTTTTGTTTAATCAATATGAAATTTTAACTTCTTTATAATACATATTGTGTCCTATAAAACAAAATATTGTGTAGTTATTCTAAATAAATTATTGCAAAATAGATATAGGTGGTCGACAAGTTGATGAATTTTTATTAAATTATTATACTACATATATGTTAAACCTTTTTTGAATGATTAAACATATTTAATCGTATTAAAGTATCACAAATATATAGTCTATAAAGCGTCATATTGTCGTATTTCCGTTTACTTGTTTTGTTTCTTTCTTTTCTGGTTTTATTTAGGGCCAAAATGGCTTGACTCTTTTATTTTGGCCTTTTGTCTTTTAAATTTGACATTTAAATTTTTAATATTTTATAAATATCTTAATAGACATTTTTATTTTACTTACACCAACCATCAAAGATTAAGGAATATAATAGATTGTTTGTTTGAGTTGTAGTTTTTAGTTTTTAAATACAATTTTAAAAATAAACTATATAAAACTTTTTTGGAGATAAAAATAAAATACAAAGTTTTTTGGTGATTGTATTTAAAAAGTCTGTTTTGACGATGAAACATTGAAAAACCTATTTAAAATGTAATTTTGACTTTCTTAGGATTTTATTTATTCAAATAAATTAATATTTATATATCAACTTAAATGAAATAAATGGTACATACAAAAAATAAATCAATTAATTAGTTGTATTGTACCCAAAAACATAATAAAGTTTATTATTGAGTAAAAATGCCAAGTTGTTTTATAAAACATGTTTAAATAATCTTGCTCTTACTATCTATTTGTCTTCCTATTAAAAATATTGAGACACTCGTGTCTTAGGATTATTATTGTGTTTTCTATTTAATCTATTTCATTCTTGTTGGCAATGTTTTTTATTTTAAAATGTCATTATATATATATATATATATATATATATATATATATATATATATATATATATATATATATATATATATATATATATATATATATATATATATATATATATATATATATATATATATATATATATATATATATATATATATATATATATATATATATATATATATATATATATATATATATATATATATATATATATATATATATATATATATATATATATATATATATATATATATATATAATTAATATATATCACAAATGTAATATTTAAAGTTTATATTTTGTTTGATCTCAATAATATGTTATACTATAGCGTTCAAAGTTTATACACTTTTCTTAAATGTATATTATAATCTGACTCTAATGTCATAAATACAAATTACTACAAAATATTATTGTCAAAAGTTTATAAATCTATCACTAAAAATAAAAGTAAAAATGAAAACATTAAATTATATTTTTAATTAGTGATCTATAATTTTTTAAATATTCTTCTTTTTATTTGTATATATTTTATTGACTTATTTCCACAATCAATTTTAAAAGGTTTTTGCAAAGAAGAAATATATATTTGCAAATACAATATTAGAGTTTAATTTAACCTGTTCATACAAATACGTTGGTAAAATAAGATGTGTCATTTTTAATAAAAATATTCATACATTACGTCTAATTATTTTGAGAGGTTGTGAAATTTACAATATACCCAATTTAATTTGACACCCTTTTAAATTTGATATGTAAATATAAATATGAAATGCCATATTAAAGACTGACTAACTCATTTTTATAAAACAAATTTATATGATGAATAATGACATTCTATATAAACTCTTTAACTAATTATAAAAACATTAATATATAAATTTTTAAAATGTTTTAATATTTTATTTTAATTACTATATTTATGTAAACATATTAATTATATTAACACTTATTAGCTAAGAATGTATAGATTAAATATTAATTTAATTAATAAAATTAAAGTTTAAATGTATTTTTTTAACTTTATATTTTTAAAACAAAAACTTGATTCTAAGTTTTCATTTAAAGATATATATAATTGAACATAAATATTGTAATTTAGGCCTATTTAATTACTTACACTCTTATGTGACATATGTCATGCATGTGGCAGGTGGGTGGATCAAAACGTCTTGAGATAACTTTAAAAGTGATTCAGTTACCATGTTTCCCTATGAAGCAGGGCCGCAATGTTCGTAGTTTAGATAATAGCATTTCTCTATGAAACGGGACCGCATTGGTCATAGTTTAGAAAATAGCCTAAAATTTTACTATATACTTTCAAATAAGTGACTTCTAACATTTCCTAAGATTATCTCTGATAGGGGATCACTCTATCAATCTTACAACAGGTACAACTGTGATATATCATATTAAAAACTGACTAACTCATTCTTTCAAAACAAATTTATACGATGAATAACATCATTCTATACGAACTCGTTCTATTTTTTGGTTTAATCAATATGAAAATTTACCATCTTTATAATGCATATTAAGTTCTATAAAATAAAATATTGAGTAGTTATTCTAAAAAAAATATTACAAAATAGATATAAGTGGCCGACAAGGTGATGAACTTTTAATAAATTATTATAGTCCAAAGACGTTAAACTTTTTTTCAATTGATTATAGTATTGATGATTGACTCTGCCAACCGCAACTCCATCATCAAAGTATTCTTACTCCATCATTAAAATATTCTTGTATCAAACTTTTTAAATAAATAGGTGAAAAGTTAGAAAAACTTTAACTGAGTTACAACAACTTTGATTTATAAGTTTTAAATTTTTTTTAGTATTTTATTATAATTACCATTATAAGGTAAACATATTAGTTATATTAACACTTATTACCTATGAATTTAATATATTAAATGTTAATTTAATTTTAAAAAATTAAATTTTAAATGATTTTGTTATCATTATATTTTTATAACAAATATTTGATTCTAGATTTTCTTTCAAAGATAAATATAATTGAACATAAATATTGTAACTTAGGCTTATTTAATTAATTACACTCTTAAGTGACATATGTCATAAGTGTGACATGTGGGTGGATCGCAACGTCTTAAGGTAACTTCGAAAGTGATTCATTTACCATGTTTTCCTATGAAGCAGGGCCGCAATGTTTATAGTTTGGAAAATAACCATTGCCTAATGAAGTGCGGCCGTATTGATCATAGTTTGGAAAATAGCCTAAAACTTAACCACATTCTTTACAAATAAATGACTTTTGAAATTTGTTTGTTTTATCTCTGACTGGGGATCAAACTATTATACTCACAATAAGTACAAATATGATATACCATATTAAAAATTGACTGAATCATTCTTATCAAAATTATTTATACGATGAACAACACCATTCTATATAAATTCGTTCTATTTTTTTTTTGTTTAATCAATATGAAATTTTAACTTCTTTATAATACATATTGTGTCCTATAAAACAAAATATTGTGTAGTTATTCTAAATAAATTATTGCAAAATAGATATAGGTGGTCGACAAGTTGATGAATTTTTATTAAATTATTATACTACATATATGTTAAACCTTTTTTGAATGATTAAACATATTTAATCGTATTAAAGTATCACAAATATATAGTCTATAAAGCGTCATATTGTCGTATTTCCGTTTACTTGTTTTGTTTCTTTCTTTTCTGGTTTTATTTAGGGCCAAAATGGCTTGACTCTTTTATTTTGGCCTTTTGTCTTTTAAATTTGACATTTAAATTTTTAATATTTTATAAATATCTTAATAGACATTTTTATTTAACTTACACCAACCATCAAAGATTAAGGAATATAATAGATTGTTTGTTTGAGTTGTAGTTTTTAGTTTTTAAATACAATTTTAAAAATAAACTATATAAAACTTTTTTGGAGATAAAAATAAAATACAAAGTTTTTTGGTGATTATATTTAAAAAATCTGTTTTGACGATGAAACATTGAAAAACCTATTTAAAATGTAATTTTGACTTTCTTAGGATTTTATTTATTCAAATAAATTAATATTTATATATCAACTTAAATGAAATAAATGGTACATACAAAAATAAATCAATTAATTAGTTGTATTGTACCCAAAAACATAATAAAGTTTATTATTGAGTAAAAATGCCAAGTTGTTTTATAAAACATGTCTAAATAATCTTGCTTTTACTATCTATTTGTCTTCCTATTAAAAATATTGAGACACTCGTGTCTTAGGATTATTATTGTGTTTTTTATTTAATCTATTTCATTCTTGTTGGCAATATTTTTTATTTTAAAATGTCATTATATATATATATATATATATATATATATATATATATATATATATATATATATATATATATATATATATATATATATATATATATATATATATATATATATATATATATATATATATATATATATATATATATCACAAATGTAATATTTAAAGTTTATATTTTGTTTGATCTCAATAATATTTTATACTATAGCGTTCAAAGTTTATACACTTTTCTTAAATGTATATTATAATCTGACTCTAATGTCATAAATACAAATTACTACAAAATATTATTGTCAAAAATTTATAAATCTATCATTAAAAATAAAAGTAAAAATGAAAACATCAAATTATATTATTAATTAGTGATCTATAATTTTTTAAATATTCTTCTTTTTATTTGTATATATTTTATTGACTTATTTCCACAATCAATTTTAAAAGGTTTTTGCAAAGAAGAAATATATATTTGCAAATACAATATTAGAGTTTTATTTAACCTGTTCATACAAATACGTTGGTAAAATAAGATGTGTCATTTTTAATAAAAATATTCATACATTACGTCTAATTATTTTGATAGGTTGTGAAATTTACAATATACCCAATTTAATTTGACACCCTTTTAAATTTGATATGTAAATATAAATATGAAATGTCATATTAAAGACTGACTAACTCATTTTTATAAAACAAATTTAAATGATGAATAATGACATTCTATATAAACTCTTTAACTAATTACAAAAACATTGATATATAAATTTTTAAAATGTTTTAATATTTTATTAGAATTACTATTATTATGTAAACATGATAATTATATTAACACTTATTAGCTAAGAATGTATAGATTAAATATTAATTTATTTAATAAAATTAAAGTTTAAATGTATTTTTTTAACTTTATATTTTTAAAACAAAAACTTGATTCTAAGTTTTCATTTAAAGATATATATAATTGAACATAAATATTGTAATTTAGGCCTATTTAATTACTTACACTCTTATGTGACATATGTCATGCATGTGGCAGGTGGGTGGATCAAAAAGTCTTGAGATAACTTTAAAAGTGATTCAGTTACCATGTTTCCCTATGAAGCAGGGCCGCAATGTTCGTAGTTTAGATAATAGCATTTCTCTATGAAACGGGACCGCATTGGTCATAGTTTAGAAAATAGCCTAAAATTTTACCATATTCTTTCAAATAAGTGACTTCTGACATTTCCTTAGATTATCTCTGATAGGGGATCACTCTATCAATCTTACAACAGGTACAACTGTGATATATCATATTAAAAACTGACTAACTCATTCTTTCAAAACAAATTTATACGATGAATAACATCATTCTATACGAACTCGTTCTATTTTTTTGTTTAATCAATATGAAAATTTAACATCTTTATAATGCATATTAAGTTCTATAAAACAAAATATTGAGTAGTTATTCTAAAAAAAATATTACAAAATAGATATAAGTGGCCGACAAGGTGATGAACTTTTAATAAATTATTATAGTCCAAAGACGGTAAACTTTTTTTCAATTGATTATAGTATTGATGATTGACTCTGCCAACCGCAACTCCATCATCAAAGTATTCTTACTCCATCATTAAAATATTCTTGTATCAAAC
Source organism: Lathyrus sativus (assembly GCA_963859935.3). Classification (NCBI taxonomy): domain Eukaryota; kingdom Viridiplantae; phylum Streptophyta; class Magnoliopsida; order Fabales; family Fabaceae; genus Lathyrus; species Lathyrus sativus. Next base: position 437,685,606 of record OZ012740.1, on the reverse strand, counting down.
TTTATAAATAAATAGGTGAAAAGTTAGAAAAACTATAACTGAGTTACAACAACTTTGATTTATAAGTTTTTAATTTTTTTTAGTATTTTATTATAATTACCATTATAAGGTAAACATATTAGTTATATTAACACTTATTACCTATGAATTTAATATATTAAATGTTAATTTAATTTAAAAAAATTAAATTTTAAATGATTTTGTTATCATTATATTTTTATAACAAATATTTGATTCTAGATTTTCTTTCAAAGATAAATATAATTGAACACAAATATTGTAACTTAGGCTTATTTAATTAATTACACTCTTAAGTGACATATGTCATAAGTGTGACATGTGGGTGGATCGCAACGTCTTAAGGTAACTTCGAAAGTGATTCATTTACCATGTTTTCCTATGAAGCAGGGCCGCAGTGTTTATAGTTTGGAAAATAGTCATTGCCTAATGAAGTGCGGCCGTATTGATCATAGTTTGGAAAATAGCCTAAAACTTAACCACATTCTTTACAAATAAATGACTTTTGAAATTTGTTTGGTTTATCTCTGACTGGGGATCAAACTATTATACTCACAACAAGTACAAATGTGATATACCATATTAAAAATTGACTGAATCATTCTTACCAAAATTATTTATACGATGAACAACACCATTATATATAAATTCGTTCTATTTTTTTTTTGTTTAATCAATATGAAAATTTAACGTCTTTATAATACATATTGTGTCCTATAAAACAAAATATTGTGTAGTTATTCTAAATAAATTATTGCAAAATAGATATAGGTGGTCGACAAGTTGATGAATTTGTATTAAATTATTATACTCCATATATGTTAAACCTTTTTTGAATGATTAAACATATTTAATCGTATTAAAGTATCACAAACATATAGTCTATAAAGCGTCATATTGTCGTATTTCTATTTACTTGTTTCGTTTCTTTCTTTTCTGGTTTTATTTAGGGCCAAAATGGCTTGACTCTTTTATTTTGGCCTTTTGTCTTTTAATTTTGACATTTAAATTTGTAATATTTTATAAACATCTTAATAGACATTTTTATTTTACTTACACCAACCATCAAAGATTAAGGAATATAATAGATTGTTTGTTTGAGTTGTAGTTTTTAGTTTTTAAATACAATTTTAAAAATAAACTATATAAAACTTTTTTGGAGATAAAAATAAAATACAAAGTTTTTTGGTGCTTATATTTAAAAAATCTGTTTTGACGATGAAACATTGAAAAACCTATTTAAAATGTAACTTTGACTTTCTTAGGATTTTATTTATTCAAATAAATTAATATTTATATATCAACTTAAATGAAATAAATAGTACATACAAAAATAAATCAATTAATTAGTTGTATTGTACCCAAAAACATAATAAAGTTTATTATTGAGTAAAAATGCCAAGTTGTTTTATAAAACATGTCTAAATAATCTTGCTCTTACTATCTATTTGTCTTCCTATTAAAAATATTGAGACACTCGTGTCTTAGGATTATTATTGTGTTTTTTATTTAATCTATTTCATTCTTGTTGACAATGTTTTTTATTTTAAAATGTCATTTTATATATATATATATATATATATATATATATATATATATATATATATATATATATATATATATATATATATATATATATATATATATATATATATATATATATATATATAATATATATATATATATATATATATATATATATATAATATATATATATATATATATATATATATATATATATATATATATATATATATATATATATATATATATATATATATATATATATATATATATATATATATATATATATATATATATATATATATATATATATATATATATATATATATATATATATATATATATATATATATATATATATATATATATATATATATATATATATATATATATATATATATATATATATATATATATATATATATATATATATATATATATCACAAATGTAATATTTAAAGTTTATATTTTGTTTGATCTCAATAATATGTTATACTATAGCGTTCAAAGTTTACACACTTCTCTTAAATGTATATTATAATCTGACTCTAATGTCATAAATACAAATTGCTGCAAAATATTATTGTCAAAAAGTTATAAATTTATCACTAAAAATAAAAGTAAAAATGAAAACATCAAATTATATTATTAATTTAATGATCTATAATTTTTTAAATATTCTTCTTTTTATTTGTATATATTTTATTGACTTATTTCCATAATCAATTTTAAAAGGTTTTTGCAAAGAAGAAATATATATTTGCAAATACAATATTATAGTTTAATTTAACCTGTTCATACAAATACGTTGGTAAGATAAGATGTGTCATTTTTAATAAAAATATTCATACATTACGTCTAATTATTTTGAGAGGTTGTGAAATTTACAATATACCCAATTTAATTTGACACCCTTTTAAATTTTATATGTAAATATAAATATGAAATGTCATATTAAAGACTGACTAACTCATTTTTATAAAACAAATTTATACGATGAATAATGACATTCTATATAAACTCTTTATCTAATTACAAAATCATTGATATATAAATTTTTAAAATATTTTAATATTTTATTAGAATTACTATTATTATGTAAACATATTAATTATATTAACACTTATAAGCTAAGAATGTATAGATTAAATATTAATAAAATTAAAGTTTAAATGTATTTTTTTAACTTTATATTTTTAAAACAAAAAATTGATTCTAAGTTTTCATTTATAGATATATATAATTGAACATAAATATTGTAATTTAGGCCTATTTAATTACTTACACTCTTATGTGACATATGTAATGCATGTGCCAGGTGGATGGATCAAAACGTCTTCAGATAACTTTAAAAGTGATTCAGTTACCATGTTTCCCTATGAAGCAGGGCCGCAATGTTCGTAGTTTAGATAATAGCATTTCTCTATGAAACGGGACCGCATTGGTCATAGTTTAGAAAATAGCCTAAAATTTTACCATATTCTTTCAAATAAGTGACTTCTGACATTTCCTTAGATTATCTCTGATAGGGGATCACTCTATCAATCTTACAACAGGTACAACTGTGATATATCATATTAAAAACTGACTAACTCATTCTTTCAAAACAAATTTATACGATGAATAACATCATTCTATACGAACTCGTTCTATTTTTTTGTTTAATCAATATGAAAATTTAACATCTTTATAATGCATATTGAGTTCTATAAAACAATATATTGAGTAGTTATTCTAAAAAAATATTACAAAATAGATATAAGTGGCCGACAAGGTGATGAACTTTTAATAAATTATTATAGTCCAAAGACGTTAAACTTTTTTTCAATTGATTATAGTATTGATGATTGACTCTGCCAACAGCAACTCCATCATCAAACTATTCTTACTCCATCACTAAATATTCTTGTATCAAACTTTATAAATAAATAGGTGAAAAGTTAGAAAAACTTTAACTGAGTTACAACAACTTTGATTTATAAGGTTTTAAATTTCTTTAGTATTTTATTATAATTACCATTATTAGGTAAACATATTAGTTATATTAACACTTATTACCTAAGAATTTAATATATTAAATGTTAATTTAGTTTTAAAAAATTAAATTTTAAATGATTTTGTTATCATTATATTTTTATAACAAAAATTTGATTCTAGATTTTCTTTCAAAGATAAATATAATTGAACATAAATATTGTAACTTAGGCTTATTTGATTAATTACACTCTTAAGTGACATATGTCATAAGTGTGACATGTGGGTGGATCGCAACGTCTTAAGGTAACTTCGAAAGTGATTCATTTACCATGTTTTCCTATGAAGCAGGGCCGCAATGTTTATAGTTTGGAAAATAGCCACGCTGCTGGAGTTACAGAGGAATTAGAATTTATAATGGGAAAGCCTATGAATGCTAAAAGTCTTTAGAGACTCAAAATTGTTGATGAACTCACAACAGCTTCCAAGAAGCTGAATGTGTCTGAATTGAATAAGAGGGTTTTTGTAGATGACTTTCCTTTATTCTTTGCTGAAGAGCCCAGACATATAGTGGTTATGTATATTGATGAATGCAAGAAGGAAGGAAAACCTGTTCCTGCTAATGTGATTCAGCTAGCTAGACAACCACTACCAGATGCAGGAGAAGAAGAAGCACAACTCCAGAGGAAAAGGACTCAGCCTGTAAAATAATCTGAACCTGCTCAAAAGAAGGTCAAGATTGCTGAGAAGCCAAAGAAGCTCTTGAAGAGAAAATAATCTGAAGAAGCTGCTTCTGTACTTACCAAGAGGATCAAAATAAAAGGTACTAAATCTTCTGTATCTTCTGCAAAACTTGTTATTAATGATTCTAATGTTAAGTCTGTTCCAAAACCACCTTCAACACAAACCACTTCTGTCACTGCTCCCAGCTCCATATCACCACAAAAACAATCACCTATTCCAACTCAAACTACAACACAAACCACTTCTGTCACTGCTCCCAGCTCCATATCACCACAAAAACAATCACCTATTCCAACTCAAACTACAACACAAACAATTCCAACACCAACAGTTTTTGTACCAAAATCCTCTCAACCTAAAATTCATATCAAACAGTTTGTTCCACGAACACAACCATCAGAACAACAACCATCAGAACAACAACCATCGGAACAACAACCATCAGAACAACTACCACAACAATCTGTTCAACAACAATCATCTGAACAACCAGAAAAACAAAAAGAATCTCAACCAGAAAAAGCCTCTGACAATCCACCATCAAATAATCCACCTTCTAAACCCATTGCACCTGTTACTTCTGAACCTACAAAAGTAACTTCTGCTCCAGTTTCATCAGAACCAATAACTATTCCTTCTGATTCACCCATCTCAGAACAACCATCCAAACCATCTGACATTCCTTCAGAACCTACCAATACTTCTGAACCTCACATCCCTAAGACAGAAGTTCTTGATGTCACACCCTTAAAAACGGTGTTTCAAGTATCTTCTACCTCCTGTACCCCAACCACATTCTCTAACTCCTCAGAATCAGAAATCCATCCATATTTTCTTATCTCTCCTTCTGAAAAATACTCTGAGATAAACCAACCTGAACCTACCATACCTTCAAAAGCTTCCATTCCAGATCCTATTCCTCTACCTGCACCATCATCTGAATTATTAATCCCCAATTCCAATCCAACATCTTCTATATCTTGTGCCCAAGTATCATCTCTATTTCATAATCTGTCTTATGGTTTCAAACTGAAAGATTTTTATGACAGAGTTGAACCTTCTGACCCCATCAACCCTCTGAAACCAAAACCCACAATGACCCTTCCATCTGTGATTCTTGATTACTTAAAATCTATGTCAGATGTAGAACCTTTAGCAACCATATCATATTCTGCAAAATCTGATAAAGCTGTTGTTTCAGCTCTGCAAATTGCATCTGATAACACTGTTGCATCTGTTGAACCACCAAAATCTACTTTCAAACCCTACTTAAATGCACCTTTTGATGTAGTTACCCCTCACAGAAGAGCAAAACCTCATTTGCTTAATGCTTTAATCAGATCTAAAGAAAAAGCTTCTGAGATACCCTTCATTCCATATTATCCTCCTCTGATTTCCATCCAAAAATCACTTTTTCCACCAACTCCCCAACCTAAACCTGTAACTCTGGTAACTTTGTTACGTCCAAAGCCCAGACTTAATGTTGATCATTTATTTCAAACATTTTTGTAAGAAATACAGATGTATTTAGGTACTGTTCAGAAGAAATGCTCAGCAACAATGGATGCCACAGAATCTGACATCATCTGGAATGGATTCATAAACAGATTCAATTCTGTAGCTTCAAATCTGAAGAACGTCTGTTCTGATGATCCACAGCTTAGATTTTCTGAGGTTGCAAGGACTCTATTCTGGACTATCAACAAATCTAAACCTCTGTTTCGTTTAGATGCTCCTCCACCATCAACAGAATCTACTGATAATGCATTGGCTATGACTCTGGTAGACCCTTCTTCAGAATCTACAGAACCAATGGAAATTGACTTTGTTAAGGCTACAGAACCTCATCATAATTCTTCATCTGAGATAAAGAAAGAACATCCAGATTTTGAAGATAAGATTGCTGCTCTGGAAGCTGGACAGTCAGAGATCAAATCCTGGATGGCTAAGCAGGATAAAAAGTCTGAGGATATGACAGAATGGATGTCAAAGCAAGATGAAAAGAATGAAACTATGACTAAGTGGATGTCCAAGCAAGATCAATCATCCTCTGAGATTACAGATCTATTGAAGATGCTTTTGTCCAAACACTCTTAGATTTGTTTTTCATTCTAATATTTTTGCATTTGTTGTTTGCATCTGTACTTTATTGCTATATCTTCTAATGTTTTCCTATGTACTCTTGATTTGATCTAATGAATGAATCAAAGTTTTCTCCATGGATTTATCTTATTTATTGTTTCCTTTTATTTGTCTTTTTAAAGTTTTTTACTTTTTGCTTATGACAAAAAAGGGGGAGAAAATATAGATCTGAACTGTTTAATATAACTTCATCAGAATGAAACTTCAGACATATCTATTCTATCTAACATTTAATCTGACTATTTCAGAACATTTAATAAGTACATTCTATAAAAGAAACTCTGAGTCTCTCAGATCATTTGCCTTTTATCAAACTCTGAATCTTATATCTGCCAGACATTCTGACCTTCAAATGTTATAAGAACAAACAAGATCTAACTCTGAAGATTACTCAAGACAAAAGGGAAGTTTCCATTCCTTATTTGTATTTAACTCAGGGGGGAGATTCATCATCTCAGTGGGAGTTATAATTCTATTATGTTCAGATAAACAAAATTTCTGATACTTTTTGTCATCATCAAAAAGGGGGAGATTGTTAGAACACAGATTGGTTCTTAATAATATCTCTTTGTTTTGATGATAACTATTAGGAAATTTTATATTTAAGAATTATACACTCTAAAATTTGTTTGAGAGTTTTACTGCAAATTGAAATGAAATTAACTCTCAAGAAGCAAATCTGAATTGTATACAAGAAGTTATCTTGACTCTGAAGCGCCAGATGCATTCATTAGAAGATTCTGATTGCTATTTACAGAAGATCCTGAGCGTAGTCTCCAGAAGGATCTGAAGCAAGAAGCTCCAGAAGATTCTGAAGCAGAAGCATCTAAAGCTAGTCAGAAGCATCTGAAGCTAAGAAGAATATTGTATGAAGAGTTTCTCAAAGCATAGTTTCTACAGAAGTTTCTGAAAGTACTAAAGTTGCCAAGTACTGAAGTTCTGTGACAAATATGCTCTGATGATCAACACGCTGAAAGCACACATGCTGCAGAAGACTCTGATACAACAAAGCTCTGTACATCATTAGAAGACTCTGACTCAATCAGATTCTGATGAACTTGCTGAAAACTGAAGAAAAAATATTCAAAGAATATATCCGTTGGAGTAAATCAAACGTCTCTTTCCTCATTTGTGCTAGACACAAGAACACAGGCAAAAAGGATTTTTTCTGTGCTTTCTACTTCTAGGAAAGGTCACTTGATGTGAAGACAAAAAAGGCTCAGACCATTTTGGGACTCTCTTCTCAACGCTCAGCTTCCTTGGATTAGCTGCCTATAAAAGGAAGACTCCACCAAATTCCTCAGTTACACAATTTGCTGAAAAGAAATCATATTATTCAAAGCTCTCATTCTTTCATATTCTTCTTAGAATTATTTGTACTTAAACTTAAGAGAAAAATCATTGTTGTGATAAAAGCTTTTTAGAAGCATTCATACTCTTGTATTTGATTTACATTGATTGTAAAGATTTTCCTTAAGAGGATTCAGTTGGAATCAGTAGCTCTTGAGAAGACTAAGAACAGTTGTTCTTAGGTGTTACTATTGTAATCGGTTTGATTATATAGTGGATTAAGTCCTTGTTGAGAAAGGCAAATCACTCTAGGAAGGGTGGACTAGAGTAGTTGAGTTCAACGAACCAGGATAAAAATAATTGTGTTTTTATTTCTAAGTTTTAATCTTTCATACTTATTCAACCCCCCTTCTAAGTATTATCTCACCTTCAATATTGGGGTGGTGATGTTGACAGGCTCACCACAATGATTCCATTATGCAAACCTTGAAAAGCAACCACAAACGTCAAGCTAATGACGTTAAACAAGCGCTTGTTGGGAGGCAACCCAACGTTGTAAGTTATTTTATAGTTATTTTCAATTTTGGGGTAGATGGACTAGCCAGCACAGGTGAGGCAACTTCTGCAAAAAAAAAAAATCTAGATAGTTCGCTATGCGAACTTACCTTCGCGATGCATGTTATATTTTTAAAAAGATTAAAATACTTTAAAATTTCAAAAGTTTTGACGCATCAAAGTTTATGTACCACAACACCAGTTTAGTATTTATAGAATATTCACACTAGTCATTATCGAACATATTTAAATCAATATTATAAATAAAGGCTTAATATTATTTTTATCTATATCTTAATTTTTGAGATTCATTTTAATCAGTTATATATATATAAATAAATAAATATATATATATATATATATATATATATATATATATATATATATATATATATATATATATATATATATATATATATATATATATATATATATATATATATATATATATATATATATATATATATATATATATGTTTGATTAAAATGAATATCAAAATTAAGTGGTAATTTTTTATAATTTATGTTGTAATTTAAAATCTAATAGTTGTAATTTATGTTTAATAATTTATGTCGTAATTTATGTTGTAATTTTTATAATATATATGTAATTTATGTTGTAATTTTTTAAAATGAATATATATATATATATAAGATATAGATGATATATGTTTGATTAAAATGAATATCAAAATCTAATGGTAATTTTTGTAGTCTAATTCTAAAGTGGTAAGTGATATGTTTTATAATCTTTTATAATTTATGTTGTAATTTAAAATTTTACATAAAATAGTTAAACATTACCCAATATATTTAATTAATTTTAAAAATTATAATATATAAAATATTAAATACGTAAAGTCACTTTGTATTTATATCATATAATATTTATTCTTACTTGAATTTTGTGATATTAAGAGTCATCTTAAATACATGAAGTAATAAAGTGGATATGCATTCCATATGTAATCAGTTTCATAATGTAAATTTAATAGATCAAAACAAATTTGAACATTACAAATTACACTATTAAATAAGATGTGGATCTTAACATTTCAAACACACTAAAATAGTGCCAAACACACTACTCCTTGCATATTAAAACTCTTTCTCTTCAAAATATGGATGCATATTATATTTTTGAAAAGATAAAAATATTTTAAAATTTCAAAAGTTTTGACACATCAAAGTTTATGTACCACAACACCAGTTTAGTATTTTTAGAATATGCACACTAGTTATTATCAAACATAGTTAAATCAATATTATAAATAAAAAATTAATATTATATTTATCTATATCTTAATTTTGCTATTTATTTTGAAGAATCTTTTATAGTTTATGTTGTAATTTAAAATTTTACATAAAATAGTTAAATATTTCACAATATAATTAATTAATTTTAAAAATTATTATATATTAAATACGTAAAGTCACATTGTATTTATATCATATAATATTTATTCTTACTTGAATTTTGTGATATTAAGAGTCATCTTAAAATACATGAAGTAAAAAGTGGATATGTATTCCATATCTAGTCAGTTTCATAATGTAAATTTAATAGATCAAAACAAATTTGGACATTACAAATCACTCTATTAAATAAGAGGTGGATATTAACATTTCAAACACACTAAAATAGTACCAAACACACTACTCCTTGCATATTAAAATTCTTTCTCTTCAAAATATGGATGCATATTATATTTTTGAAAAGATTAAAATATTTTAAAATTTCAAAAGTTTTGACGCATCAAAGTTTTATGTACCACAACACCAGTTTAGTATTTGTAAAATATTCACACTAGTTATTATCGAACATATTTAAATCAATATTATAAATAAAAAAATTAATATTATTTTCATCTATATCTTAATTTTGATATTCATTTTAATCAATTAATTATATATTTGTATATATATATATATATATATATATATATATATATATATATATATATATATATATATATATATATATATATATATATATATATATATATATATATATATATATATATATATATATATATATATATATATATATATATATATATATATTTAAATTCTTATAAAATGTTACATTTTTTTATTTTATTTTTGTTTAATTAGTAATGAAAAAACTCAAAATTGATCACTATATTTATCGGTATTTATACAAAAGGACTAATATGGTATATTTTGAAGAGTTAGTGAGTTAAGAATATATTTTTTAATTAAGAGATAAAATAACTCAAAAGTTAACTTGAGAACAAAATATTATGTTATATATATATAAATATATATTTTACATAATATAGGTTTTTTTTTAAAGAAAACTAAGTCTAGACTTGTCTGGTCTTGTAAAATACACTAAAACTCCTCCCAAACAACACTTAAATGAAGTAATAGAACTCTAATAGTAATTTTTATAGTCTAATTCTAAAGAGGTAAGTGATATGTTTTATAATATTTTATAATTTATGTTGTAATTTAAAACTTTACATAAAATAATTAAACATTACCCAATATATTTAATTAATTTTAAAAATTATAATATATAAAATATTAAATACGTAAAGTCACTTTATATTTATATCATATAATATTTATTCTTACTTGAATTTTGTGATATTAAGAGTCATCTTAAATACATGAAGTAATCAAGTGGATATGCACTCCATATGTAGTCAGTTTCATAATGTAAATTTAATATGTCAAAACAAATTTGGACATTACAAATCACACTATTAAATAAGATGTGGATCTTAACATTTCAAACACACTAAAATAGTGCCAAACACACTACTCCTTGCATATTAAAATTCCTTCTCTTCAAAATATGGATGCATATTATATTTTTGAAAAGATAAAAATATTTTAAAATTTCAAAAGTTTTTAGGCATCAAAGTTTATGTACTACAACACCAGTTTAGTGTTTTTAGAATATGCACACTAGATATTATCAAACATATTTAAATCAATATTATAAATAAAAAATTAATATTATTTTTATCTATATCTTATTTTTGATATTCATTTTAATCAATTAATTATATATATATATATATATATATATATATATATATATATATATATATATATATATATATATATATATATATATATATGTATATGAATATATATATATATATATATATATATATATATATATATATATTTATATATATATATATATATATATATATATATATATATATATATATATATATATATATATATATATATATATATATATATATATATATATATATATATATATATATATATATATATATTTAAATTCTTATAAAATGTTTCATTTTCTCGTTTTTTTTTGTTTAATTAGTACTGAAAAAAGTCAAAATTGATCACTATATTTATCGCTATTTATACAAAAAGACTAATATTGTATATTTTGAAGAGTTAGTGAGTTAAGAATAGTTTTTTCAATTAAGAGATAAAAAAACTCAAAAGTTAACTTGAGAACGAAATATTATGTTATACATATAAATATATATATTTTACATAATATAGGTTATTTTTAAAGAAAACTTAACCTAGACTTGTCCGGTCTTATAAACTACACTAAAACTCCTACAAAACAACACTTAAATGAAGTAAAAGAACTCTAATAGTAATTTTTGTAGTCTAATTCTAAAGTGGTAAGTGATATGCTTTATAATCTTTTATAGTTTATGTTGTAATTTAAAATTTTACATAAAATAGTTAAACATTACAATAATATTTAATTAATTTTTAAAATTATTATATATTAAATATTAAATACGTAAAGTCACTTTATATTTATATCATATAATATTTATTCTTACTTGAATTTTGTGATATTAAGAATCATCTTAAATACATGAAGTAATAAAGTGGATATGTATTCCATATGTAGTCAGTTTCATAATGTAAATTTAATGGATCAAAACAAATTTGGACATTACAAATCACTCTATTAAATAATATGTGGATCTTAACATTTCAAACACACTAAAATAGTGCCAAACACACTACTCCTTGCATATTAATATTCTTTCTCTTCAAAATATGGAAGCATATTATATTTTTGAAAAGATTAAAATATTTTAAAATTTCAAAAATTTTGACGCATCAAAGTTTATTTACCACAACACCAGTTTAGTATTTGTAGAATATTCACACTAGTTTTATCAAACATACTTAAATCAATATTATAAATAAAAAATTAATATTATTTTTATCTATATCTTAATTTTGATATTCATTTTATTCAATTAATTATATATATGTATATGAATATATATATATATATATATATATATATATATATATATATATATATATATATATATATATATATATATATATATATATATATATATATATATATATATATATATATATATATATATATATTTAAATTCTTATAAAATGTTATATTTTTTCATTTTTTTTTGATAAATTAGTAATGAAAAAAGTCAAAATTGATCACTATATTTATCGCTATTTATACAAAAGGACTAATATGGTATATTTTGAAGAGTTAGTGAGTTAAGAATATTTTTTTTAATTAAGAGATAAAAAAACTCAAAAGTTAACTTGAGAACGAAATATTATGTTATATATATAAATATATATTTTACATAATATAGGTTATTTTTGAAGAAAACTTAGTCTAGACTTGTCCGGTCTTATAAAATACACTAAAACTCTTACAAACCAACACTTAAATGAAGTAAAAGAACTCTAATAGTAATTTTTGTAGTCTAATTTTAAAGTGGTAAGTGATATGCTTTATAATCTTTTATAGTTTATGTTGTAATTTAAAGTTTAACATAAAATAGTTAAACATTACACAATATATTTAATTAATTTTTAAAATTATTATATATTAAATATTAAATACGTAAAGTCACTTTGTATTTATATCATATAATATTTATTCTTACTTGAATTTTGTGACATTAAGAGTCATCTTAAATACATGAAGTAATAAAGTGGATATGTATTCCATATGTAGTCAGTTTCATAATGTAAATTTAATGGATCGAAATAAATTTGGACATTACAAATCACTCTATTAAATAAGATGTGGATCCTAAAATTTCAAACACACTAAAATAGTGCCAAACACACTACTCATTGCATATTAAAATTTTTTCTCTTCAAAATATGGATGCATATTATATTTTTGAAAAGATTAAAATATTTTAAAATTTCAAAGGTTTTGACGCATCTAAGTTTATGTACCACAACACCAGTTTAGTATTTGTAGAATATTCACACTAGTTATTATCAAACATATTAAAATCAACATTATAAATAAAAAATTAATATTATTTTTATCTATATCTTAATTTTGATATTCATTTTAATAAACTAATTATATATATGTTTATGAATATATATATATATATATATATATATATATATATATATATATATATATATATATATATATATATATATATATATATATATATATATATATATATATATATATATATATATATATATATTTAAATTCATATAAAATGTTACATTTTTTCATTTTTTTTGTTTTAATTAGTAATGAAAAAACTCAAAATTGATAACTATATTTATCGCTATTTATATAAAAGGACTAATATGGTATATTTTGAAGAGTTAGTGAGTTAAGAATATTTTTTTTAATTAAGAGATAAAAAAACTCAAAAGTTAACTTGAGAACGAAATATTATGTTATATATATAAATATATACTTTACATAATATAGGTTTTTTTTAAAGGAAACTTAGTCTAGACTTGTCCGGTCTTATAAAATACACTAAAACTCCTACAAAACAACACTTAAATGAAGTAAAAGTCATTTTTGTAGTCTATCTTTTATAGTTTATGTTGTAATTTAAAATTTTACAAAAAATAGTTAAACATTACACAATATATTTAATTAATTTTAAATATTATTATATATTAAATATTAAATACGTAAAGTAACTTTGTATTTATATCATATAATATTTATTCTTACTTGAATTTTGTGATATTAAGAGTCATCTTAAATACATGATGTAATAAAGTGGATATGTATTCCATATGTAGTAAGTTTCATAATGTAAATTTAATAGATCAAAATAAATTTGGACATTACAAATCACTCTATTAAATAAGATATTAAATAAGATGTGGATCTTAGCATTTCAAACACACTAAAATAGTGCCAAACACACTACTCCGCATATTAAAGTTCTTTCTCTTCAAAATATGGATGCATATTATATTTTTGAAAAGATTAAAATATTTTAAAATTTCAAAAGTTTTGACGTATCAAAGATTATGTACCACAACACCAGTTTAGTATTTGTAGAATACACACACTAGTTATTATCAAACATATTTAAATCAATATTACAACTAAAAAATTAATATTATTTTTGTCTATATCTTAATTTTGATATTCATTTTAATCAATTAATTATATATATATATATATATATATATATATATATATATATATATATATATATATATATATATTTAAATTCTTATAAAATGTTACATTTTTTCATTTTTTTTTGTTTAATTAGTAATGAAAAAACTCAAAATTGATCACTATATTTATCGCTATTTATACAAAAGGACTAATATGGTATATTTTGAAGAGTTAGTGAGTTAAGAATATTTTTTTTAATTAAGAGATAAAAAAAACTCAAAAGTCAACTTGAGAACGAAATATTATGTTATATATATAAATATATATTTTACATAATATAGGTTTTTTTCTAAGAAAACTTAGTCTAGACTTGTCCGGTCTTATAAAATACACTAAAACTCCTACATAACCACACTTAAATGAAGTAAAAGAACTCTAATAGTAATTTTTGTAGTCTAATTCTAAAGTGGTAAGTGATATGTTTTATAATCTTTTATAGTTTTTGTTGTAATTTAAATTTTTACATAAAATAGTTAAACATTACACAATATATTTAATTAATTTTAAAAATTATTATATATTAAATATTAAATACGTAAAGTCACTTTGTATTTATATCATATAATATTTATTATTACTTGAATTTTGTGATATTAAGAGTCTCTTAAATACATGAAGTAATAAAGTGGATATGTATTTCATATGTAGTCAGTTTCATAATGTAAATTTAATGGATCAAAACAAATTTGGAAATTACAAATCACTCTATTAAATAAGATATTAAATAAGATGTGGATGTTAAAATTTCAAACACTGCCAAACACACTACTCATTGCATATTAAAATTTTTTCTCTTCAAAATATGGATGCATATTATATTTTTGAAAAGATTAAAATATTTTAAAATTTCAAAGGTTTTGACGCATCTAAATTTATGTACCACAACACCAGTTTAGTATTTGTAGAATATTCACACTAGTTATTATCAAACATATTTAAATCAACATTATAAATAAAAAATTAATATTATTTTTATCTATATCTTAATTTTGATATTCATTTTAATAAACTAATTATATATATGTTTATGAATATATATATATATATATATATATATATATATATATATATATATATATATATATATATATATATATATATATATATATATATATATATATATATATATATATATATATATATATATATATATATATATATATATATATATATATATATATATATATATATATATTCTTATAAAATGTTACATTTTTTCTTTTTTTGTTTTGTTTAATTAGTAATAAAAAAACTCAAAATGGATCACTATATTTATCGCTATTTAAAGAAAAGGACTAATAGGGTATATTTAGGAGAGTTTGTGACTTAAGAATTTTTTTTCATATATCTTTATTATATATCTTCATTTTTACATTTTTTTTGTTAAATTAGTAATGAAAAAACTCAAAATTGATCTCTATATTTATCGCTATTTAAACAAAAGGACTAATATGGTATATTTTAAAAGGAGTTAGTGGGTTAAGAATATTTTTTTTAATTAAGAAATAGAAAAACTCAAAAGTTAACTTGAGAACGAAATATTATGTTAAATATATAAATATATAATTTACATAATATAGATTTTTTTAAAAGAAAACTTAGTTTAGACTTGTTCGGCCTTAAAAAATACACTAAAACTCCTATAAAACAACACTAAAATGAAGTAAAAAAACTCTAATAGTAGTTTTTGTTGTCTAATTTTTAAAGTGGTAAGTGATATGTTTTATAATCTTTTATAGTTTATGTTGTAATTTATAAATTGTTCATAAAATAGTTAAACATTACATAATAAATTAAGTTAATTTTAAAAGTTTTTAAATATTAAATAGTAAATACATAGTGACTTTGTATGTATATCATATAATATTTATTCTTACTTGAATTGTGTGATATTAATAGTCATATTAAATACATGAAGTAATAAAGTGGATATGTTTTCCATATTTAATCATTTTCATACTGTAAATTTAATAGATCAAAACAAATTCAGACATTACAAATCACTCTACTAAATAAGATGTGGATCTTAACATTTCAAACACACTAAAATAGTACCGTACACACTACTCCTTGTTATATTTTTAAAAAGATTAAAATATTTTAAAATTTCAAAAGTTTTGACGCATCAAAGTTTATGTATTGCATCCAGTTTAGTATTTATAGAATATTCACACTAGTTATTATCAAATATATATAAATCAATATTATAAATAAGGACTTAATATTATTTTTATCTTTATCTTAATTTTGAGATTCATTTTAATCAATTATATATATATATATATATATATATATATATATATATATATATATATATATATATATATATATATATATATATATATATATAATTTAGAATCATGTTTTTGTTTTAAAAAAATAAAAATAAAAATGCATTTAAAATTTAATTTGATTAGCTAAATTAACATTTAATTTTTTAAATTCTCAGGTAATAAATTTTAATATAATAATATGTTTACATAATAATAGAAATTATAATAAAATATTAAAACATTTTAAAAACTTATATCAAATTGGTTGTAACTTAGTTAAAGGTTTTCTAACTTTTCTCTTTCTCTTATAAATTTATAAAGTTCGATACATGAATATTTTAATGATGGAGTAAGAATAGTTCGATACATAAATTATATAGTGAATTAATATAGAACGATATTATGCATCGTATAAATTTGTTTTGAAAGAATTATTTAGTAGTATTTAATAAGGTATATCACATTTATACTTGTTTTGAGTTTGATAGTGTGATCCCCTATCAGGGATAATCCAAGGAAATGTTAGAAGATACTTATTTGAAAGAATATGGTTAAATTATAGGCTATTTCCCACACTATGCCCAATGCGGACCCTTTTCATAGGGAAATGCTATTATCTAAACTAAGAACGTTACAACCCTGATTCATAGGGAAACATGATAACTGAGTCACTTTCAAAGTTATCTCATGACTTTGCGATCCACCCACCTGCCACATTCATGACATATGTCACCTAAGAGTGTAAATAATTAAATATGCCTAAGTTAAAATATTTACGTCCAAAACGATTTCAACCGAAAATATGAACAATCGTGACGGACAGCATGTAGAATTTTCTGCGTTTTTCACCGTTGGAGGCCTTTCGAACCTCCGATTTCAATTCCGTAAACACCTAAACTCTCAGAAAGTTACAGCCCATCCAAGACTGTAATTATCTCAAGTAAATTTACAAGTTTAACACAATTAAACCATCTAATCATTGTTTTAAGATTATGCCTAAAACCTTTGAAATTGATGGATATATGTTCAATTCTCAAAAAAATAATACACACATATAAGGCACATAAATTCATCATATAATCATCATATAACATCCACCATAGAAATTAAGGGTTTTTATCCTAAATATGATACTACCCATTATACACTATCATACAATCCCATAAACATGTAAAGACCCACCCTTACCTTGGTTTCTTAATGAACTCTTGAGTTTTCTCCTTAGGTTTTCTTCTCCTCTTTTCCCCTTTTCCTTTTCTCTATGCTAACTTCTTTTCCTCTTTTTCCTCATTAACCCTAATTTTCTCCTTATATATATAACCCTTACAACAACTAATTCTAGTAACTAATGGACTTACTAATCATACCCCACCTTTACTTTTCATATTTTTATCCAATAGATCCAATTACTTACTTCTACCACATATTATTACACCAAATAAAATAAATCAAATAATTAAATTAAATCAAATAATTCAAATAAATCAAATATGCATAAAATCACTCAATTAATTAATATAAATAAATAATTACTAAAAATTGGGGGTGTTACAGGAGGTGTGTTAAATGTCATCCTTTTGGTGATAGGTTTGTCATCCTTTTAGTGTCAGATTGTGCGTGTGTTCTCTATTATCCTTTTGGTAATAGACCTGTCATCCTTTTGGTGTTGGGATTATGTGTGTGTGTGTGTTCTCTATCATCCTTTTGGTGATATATCTGTCATTCTTTTGGTGTCAAAGGTGTGTTAACTATCATCCTTTTGGTACCAAATTGTGCGTGTGTTCTCTATCATCTCTTGGGTGATAAAATTGTCATCCTTTTGGTGTCGGAGGTGTGTTAACTATCATCCTTTTGGTGATAGGTCTGTCATCATTTTGGTGCCAGATTGTGTGTCTGTTCTCTATCATCCTTTTGGTGATAGATCCGTTAACCTTTTGGTGTCGGAGGTGTGTTAATTGTCATCCTTTTGATGATAGGTTTGTCATCCTTTTGGTGTCATATTGTGTGTGTGTGTGTTATCTATCATCCTTTTGGTGATAGATCCACCATCCTTTCGGTATCGGAGGTATGTTAGCTGTCATCCTTTTAGTGATAGGTATGTCATCCTTTTGGTGTCAGATTGTGCGTGTGTTCTCTATCATCTTGTTGGTGATAGACCCGTCATCCTTTTGGTGTCAGAAATCTGTGTGTACTTTCTACTATCCTTTTGGTAATAGTGAGTTTTGACCTCATTTTCATCCTTTTGGTGAAGGGTCGTGCGTGTGTGTATTATCATCCTTTTGGTGTCGGGAAACTGTGTACGCTTACTGTTATCCTTTTGGTAATAGCAAGTCGGGTTGTGTGAGTTTACTATCATCCTTTTGGTGTTAAATTGATTATGTTATTATCCTTTTGGTGATAACGACCTTTGCAAGTCATTTAGTGTCTACTCGAGGGTCGACATTGATCTACTATTCCACATCCAAGTGCTTTCTTTTTCGGACAAATTTGGAGTCTTCTTCGTATCTAATTGACTTCTACCTTGAAAGAATGAACGTCGTAGCAGTTCATCTTACTAGTTTAAAGCCAATTAGACAGTGGCAGCTGTCATACCCCAAATTTGTCTTATTTGTGTATAACTTTCATCTGTACTTTCCATCCACTAATCATCATTCAGAAAATCCAAAAATATGTTGCTTTTATCATCAAGTTGAATTGAATTGCGTCAAGTTTCATTTGAGGTTCATCAAGTCCGGAGTGAGTGCAGTATATGTTGAGGACCAATTATTTTGACCTAATCCTGGTCAGGCACGATTTTGTTTCAAGATCGATTCAAGTGATGTGTGTGAAGACAATTAGGGTTTGTGTGTTAAGGCAAGACGGTTGTGAATGGATTAAGTTGTCAGACTATGTCAAGATTTTCAGTACTTCATGATTAAGGATTATCAGAGGGTTCATTCAAAACATGTTAGGATTTGATCTTTATTGCAACTTTGGGTTCAATTCGAGTGTGGCGCTGGATTGGGTGTGCATCTGTGGTTTTAGATTTTAAAAAAAATCATTTTCATTATTTAAAAAAAATCATTTTCATTATTCATGATCCACTTCATGTTCAATTTCCAAATATTCGTCTATCTATCACTTTCTTTAAACCATATTCAATCCTACACCATCTATCCCATTCACCAAACTTGTTTTTCTAATTTATTTTTTAAAATTCCATTACAATTCAATAAATTAAGCCCATAAAAATTTTATTATGCCAAAAAGCGCATTTCAAATCCATACAAAGTCCAAAGTGTTAAGAGTGCACGAAGTACATTTAAGAGTCCATTACCATAAATCAGCTCACAAAAATCACAAAGACAATTACAAAATTTGATTACAATAAAAAAAGAGAATACAAAGGGTCTTGCCAAGACATAACATGCTATATCCTGATCCAATACACACCAAGCATGTGAAACTTTATTACAAACCAAACGCACCTCACCTCCAATTTACATTTTTACATGACAAGCCATCGCCCAACAATACAATTTATCACACAGCCTGCTACATGATTCACAAACTACTGTCCAAATAAACTTATCATAAAACTTTCAAAATATATCAAAGCTATGTACCATACATGTGTTTTTGTCGGTATGCACTTTAGGAAGTTTTGAAGCTGAAGAATCAAGTATACATAGGTGCATGGGCACTATGACTAGCATAAAGGATATAGATCTTGTTTGATGGCCGAGTTCTCATTGGAGGTCTGTCAAGATAGGTTAGGATGAGTCAACAGTTGGAGAGAGATAGCCTCGGGTATCCTCAGGGGAAATCAAGCCTTTAACTACATTTCCAATGTATTCATTGCTATTTCCTTAGATTAATACGACTATGGCGTTCCGGAATTTCTTCTTTTCTTGATGGCAGAGTTGAAGCAACAAATGGACTAATGTGGATGCGAGACGGTCCCGAAGACCATGGTCTTAATGCCATGAATTTTCAAGGTGTTGGTTTGATGTCGTGGGTGCAGCAAAGACTGGATCCCGCTTTACTTTAGCATGATCATAGTCATCAATACAAAGTCATGAATAATTGCTGCTAGTGGTTTACAGAATCAATGGAATGCTAAGTAACCTGCTAAGGCAACAAATGATGAGTTTTCAACAACCTTTCAATTATCTTCAAAAATCAGGAAACCTCAGTCCTTCGCAGCTTCAACAACAGCAAACAATTCAATAATTCACATCGACTAATAATATCATACAAACACGGAGACATGTATTGGCAAGGAACCTGTCTCATCAGCACATCCTTACAAAACCACAAATAAGACCTGAAACCTTCTGTTACTGGGTTCGATGCTAGCATGTTAAGCGAACATGTACCTGCAACATTAAACAAGCCATAATTTACATAACTAAAGCAAGGCAGAGGATTCGTGAAACAATGCAACTCTAGAGTTCACAGGATACTTGAAGGAAGAAATAAGAAGCATAACTATCAAAGGTTTTTGTTTCTAGTGATGGCAATGTTTGCTGACAATGGAAAAGAAGGCTAAATTGACTCCAATGACTTGAACCAATAAGCACATCATTTAAAATTCCTAACTAGCCTCGGACTATATCACTCGAAATAACCGAAAACTCCGTGTAAGTTTCATGCCTGATTTGACGTTGGTGATGTTGCGTTGTTGGTTCATAGAAAATTCATGGGTTAGGGTTTAGGTCGCCACATAATAGATCTGTGAATACTCCCTTTGTGCTTGCAATGTTTTTTGATATTCTCTTTGAAATTCCATTTGTTTATCTGAACTCGTTTGTGGTGGTTGATATGTATCTGGTAGAAGAAGCCTAGTTTTTCTAGAGGAAAACGAAAGGGTGCTCATCAAGATAATATGGGAAACCTCTTTGTTTGGATACTTCTTTGGGTAGGTTTGAATCTGTATGATTTTTTTTTTTTTGTTGAAAAAATGAAGGTAGAAAAAAAGATCCGTTGAGAGAGAATAGAGGATGGAGAGTAACTCGTTTGAGTTCTATGAAAGGAGAAAGGATGATTAAGTTTTATGGGGACCTTTACCACATTTATTTATTTACTTTTTTAGCTTTCATGGCCATTAAACGTGTATGTTGAGCAAGTCATCATGATTCATCAAAGTCTGCGGTAAGGTTGAAAATTGTTGAGTTATAATACTAATTTATTTTGGAAAAACAAAACCGCATGATATTCCCATTTATTAATTCTTTGGAATGCTTTCCATTTCCCATCCCAATTCCTTTTACTTACTGAGAATGACCAAACGGCTGCCACATCATGATGATGTGTTTCACTGCAGACGCGAAATGGTTTAGTAAGGAGCTTTGTTTATTCTTTCTCCCCTTTTTTGGTTGTTTGTTAGGGTAATAATAGTGAGGGTTTGGGCCTTTAGGCCCAACCCGGATTGGTAACAGTTAGGCCACCTTTATAGGGCCTTCATGGATTGTTCTTTGGGGTTTCATCTCATCTATTTCTTCCGCACTTCAAATATTGTCTTATTTTCATCCTTTTTATGTATTATAAATATAGGATAATAAAATGAATTGTTTTTTTTTCAAATACAATTTTGATCTTTCAGTTCTATTCATGTGTTATTAGAGTATTATAATCAATTAAGTGATATTTATTAACCTTGATTAGAATTCTAAAATATTTTGTTGTTATTTATGAAGTATGGTAGTATTGAATAAATGAATATATTCGTAGATTAAACCATAAAATGAATGATTAGAACTTTTTCATAATCTTGATTATGTGTTAATACCCTAATTCAATATCTTCCAAAACTAAAATATATTTACCTAATTAAATTACGAAGGAATTGAATTCTTGAGGTCTAACACTTCTTAGGTTCTTGAGTGGCCGTTATTGGGGCGTACGCCTTGAGTAGTGTCATTCGAATTTTCGTTTCTAAAACACGCTCCTTAATTATTTAGACAAAGAAATGTCATTGGAGTCTAGCATTCCATGTGGTGCTTTCGCTGTTCATCCAACAATATTTCATAAATCAATCGAATGAAAATAGGTGTCGTTGGGATTTAGCATCCCAATAGCGCCCGATTAATTGGTTGCGAGGTCGACGTCTCGTTTATCAAATGATTGTCATTCTCCTAAAACACTTAAGTTAAACCTCGTATTCGCGCTCTCGTACAAACAAATTTTTTGCATACCCTAATTCAATTCAAATATATAACCAAATTTTTTCTCAATCAAACTTCGAAAGAATAATATTCTTTGAGTCTAGCGTTCCTTGGATCTTCGAATGAATGACTCTTGATGCATGCCCCTTGGGTTGTTATGCATTCATTCTTTTGACTTTCACAAATTAAACCATCTTCAAGCACCATTGTAAGTCTATTGCTCGTAAGCATTCGCCATTAACCTATCGTACACACTCGCACATTTCATTGTGGTTTCGTTATTATGAGCACCCATAGGGATTAGTATCGATTCTCACCTCTTTTCAACCAAATTCTCGATTCATCGTTGAGCCATTTTCAAATCAAACTCTTTCAACCATCTTTTTTTGCATGCAAATACAATCAAACCCTTGATCCAACATTAAGTGGTATTTTATTCAATTCGTAAGTCGAACGCCTTTTGCCTAGCCATCAACCTCTTGATAAGTTATCCTTTTGACACTTCACTGATATATGTAAAGCACGGTTGTGATTCGGACCTTCTCTCGGTAGCTCTTCGTTGCTGAAGTTGAGAGTGTTACAAGCAGTAATGTTGGCAATCACACTATCAAACTGACTGGTGGTAATGTCCTGAGCGACATGAGCTTGAGTTAATACTTTCTGCAAAGAAGCCCTATGAGCGGGTGAACTCATCAACAGAGACAAGATAGAGATCTTCGAAGGAGTCTGATGAAGTTGATCAATAACTTTGTAATCACTTTTCTTAATGATCCTCAAAAATGCAGCATCTTCATCACTCGTAGCTGCCTCCTTGCCTTTGTCTTTGGCAGGCACAACAGTAGTGGCAGTCGTTTCCTTAGGCGAAACCTCATTGAAACGGGGAGTATAAACACGACCACTGCGAGTCATCATGCTTTCCCCAGCTATGTTAGTCCCAGTTTCGTTATCAGTCTTCACTTCTTCTCTTGGAATGACCTTCCCAGATTCTTGGTCAATCATGGTCACGTCATATTTCCAGGGTACAGCCTTGGGATCACTGAAAGGAAATGGACTTGGCTTCTGAATAATTAACAGTTTTGACTGATCCACCGTAGGAGTCACAAGCTTAGATATACTGAACATTGGCTTGGCAGAACTTGCCCCTGGAAAATTAAACACTGGCACCTTAATCTTCGATTCTGGAAAGTTAAAGACAGACTCAATCGCAGCAACTTCATCCTTCTTCACCTTGTTAACCACTTGTAGAAAACCGTCGTCGATCAATTTCTGAACATCTTCCTGAACCAATATACAAACCTTAGCACAACCTTCACAACTTGTGATGGGCTAAAGACGTGTCTACTTATGCGTCTAGCGGTATCTTACTGCAAGTGCACAGCCTATCGAAGTAATATTTAAGATTATCGATCCACAGGGATTCTATCGTTACTTAGTGCTAGATGAACTTCTAGTTTAGCTAAGGCGAATAGTTGTCACGATTGTTGTTGGTTTTCTAAGACTATTGAAGGCGGAATTAAATTTAAGTTTTTAATAAAATAATACTAAGACGGTCGGTTTGTAATTATACTAACTTAGGTGGGTCAATCTAACCTAGGCTTATAAAGATGTTCACTTAATCTATTCGGTAGAGATTACTAGTTTAAATACCCTCAGCTCACACTCTCGTGGTCTTGAATCAGATCTTATCCCTAAAGCCCTATGCCTGCTCTCGCTAGCCCATAAGTGTTTAGAGGTAATTTTTGGAAACTAAATAATTCTAATTTATCTTAAAGCGCTCTCGCTGTATTTAATTTAAATGCCTAACTTTAGCTATCTGGTTAAGATCTCACACTCTCGTGGTCTTGACCCAACCTAATACCCTTTTCTTACTCTCGTAACGAAAAGGTCGAATTCAATTAAAAAGCATCGGCCAGAATGTTAAGTGATTAATTATTTTAGCCCATGGTTATATTTTACCGGTTAAGTTGGTTATAACTACATACCGCCCTAAGGTGTTTAGCTACTCATTGAGGTTGAATCAGACACAGAGTTAAATAATAACTTACTAATGGCAGAAAAATAAATAGACATTATAAATAAATTAAATTGCAATAATTGAAAAACCTGATTAACAAATATCTGAGTAGACTCCTTCTTCCACAGACCGGAAGGCTTGGAGTAGGCGGAAATAAAAATTAAAACAAATGCTGAAGGCTGGAAACAAATAAAAGTATAACAATTCCCTAATGTTGGAAATTGTTACACGGTTGGTTTCGATACAAATAAAATAAGACAGGAAATAAAATAATGCTGGAATAATAACTCTGGTGGTAAGGTAATTCGGCAGAGCTTCCGCAGGAAATTTGGATAATGAAGTCTCCTCTTGAGTTCTCCTGAGCTGGTCCTATTTATAGAGCTTCCACTGGGCTGGTGCCTTGGTCTTTTGCTTCTTGGGCTTTGCTGAAGTGGTTGAGAAAATGTTGGAAAGTGGCAGCAAAAATGGGAGAAGTCGTCCTCACGTGCTGCCTTGAGGAGAAT
This sequence comes from Lathyrus sativus, assembly GCA_963859935.3. Taxonomy (NCBI): domain Eukaryota; kingdom Viridiplantae; phylum Streptophyta; class Magnoliopsida; order Fabales; family Fabaceae; genus Lathyrus; species Lathyrus sativus. Next base: position 437,659,981 of record OZ012740.1, on the reverse strand, counting down.
TACTAGGAGGAGTGGTCTTCAGTGGTGGCTTGACGTAGTCTGAGTCAAAACCAAGTTTTATCCTTGTCACGGGCGTGACAAGGTCTTCACGCTCGTTATTTGATGATTTCAAGTGTCACGGTCGTGACTACTTCCTCACGGTCGTTATGGCCCAAAGTAAGGTGTCACGGTCGTGACACCCTTGTAACGACCGTGGCCGTAACAAATTATGCAGACTTTTTGCAGGCTTCTGTCTTGCTTCATTTCTTGTGGTTTCTTTCGTTCCTTTCTTCTTAATTCATGATTCGGCCTCACATAACGATGTACCTGCAAAATAGTAAGAAAAACTCGAGAAATCGAGCGTTAAAATGGTGGATGCGCGATAAAATGTCAATGAAATCTAGCGATATAATCGATGCGTTTTCTCGTCATCAAACTTCCCCAAACTTAAACCTTTGCTTGTCCTCAAGCAAATAGTCGGTTGAAAATCGGCGGACAAGATTTTATTCGCGCATACTCATAACAAACCGTACGGTGGATCGTTTTGTCGGATAGTCCGGTACTTTGATAGAACACTACCGATACTCTAATGACACAAGCAACAAGCTATGTCGTCGACTTCCCGTCAAGCGAAACAATCGGCAATCACATTACGATTTCACCTAGAGTTTTTCGATCTTATTTCGCCCGGTTTCGTTCTAGCGCAGTCACATTAAGCCCTTTGCCTTCGCACGCACGTAGTGGAGTAGCCGGTTAGCGATTTTGATCCTTTTTTAGCACGGGGTCTGGTACACGAGTGTGGTAACCCTTCATGTTTTATCTGATTCGGAGGTTGTGGGGGATCGAGCCGTAGCACGCCCTACCGAGTTCAGAACCAGTACCTCTGAACCAACTCGAAACAGATTCCTTCTCATATTTCTCGTTTCTTATCTGCGACCGTGTACTTTGGTGCAATTTCTTTTCATTTTGCATTGGAGATACGAAGGATCATTATTGATTAGGCGTCAAACGCTTATATTCATCGGCTCCCCACGTGGTTTGTGTATGCGTGTGCGGGACGGCAGAGTGATGTGGTGGAAAATGGTGCCATTGACAACAGGGTTGTACCTGCCATCCTCTCGCTGCGCGATCAGGTGGGCGGACCGGCAGTAGCTCATGGTCAGGAAATCGGCGGCGAGGTGCGGCTGATTAGCGAGCGCGTCACCAAGCCCCAACTGAATGGCGAGGGTGGTGACAATGCCGCCAATGAAGAACGGGGAGGAGCCTCAGTGCGCAATGGCCTGGATGTGGTAGAGCATAAAGGGGGCAGCGTTGATTGGCTCGTCATGAAGGGCACAGTATAAGAACAGAAGCTCCTTGGAGTTGAGCTTGTGGTTGCTCTCTCTAGCAAAGATTGTGTTGCAGATGACCCGGTGAAAGTAGCGGATAGCCGGGTTGTGGATGTGTGTGGCGTTGAGGCTCTGGAAGGTGGTCGCATGGGTGTTGGTAAGGTCGTGCCACAGTGTGAATGCTTTTTCACTGAAATTGTCGGGCACGCGACAGTGGGCTTCGGTGCCGTGCTCGAAACCTAACAGCTCGGCGATCCTGGTTTGTGTGAGGTTGAACTCCCGGCCAAGCAGTCTGAATGTTACGATGCCGGTAAGCTGACTCTGAGAACCGGGAGGGGTGATGTAGCTGTAAGAGCTGAGGAACTCCAGCGTCAGAAGTTCGAAAGTAGGCTGTGGCTGACGACAGAGGTCCCACAGACCGACCTTTTGCAGTAGGCTTTGAACGCTGGACAGCATACCGAGTTCTTGCAGACAGTCAGTGGCAATGTACCGGGTGGGTTGCAGACCGCGGTTCTGGAAGCGGATGAAACGGTCTCTCTGGGTTACTCCGGCTTCTCCTTCTCTGAAAATGATGGAATCCATAACATGCAAGAGTGAAGAGTGAGGGTGGAAGGATTTTGTGAGGTTTTGGGAGAAGAGTGGTAGAATGAGGGAGATTGATGTTCGGGTTAAATACGAGACAGTTGAAATGAAATGGTTGATGGTAATGGTGGATTAATGGGGTAGTGGAGAGGTTACGGCGGTTTTGGAATGAGTGGGTAGTGTTTTGGATAGGTTATGGATGGAGAAGAAGAGGGGACACGATGAGAAACAGTTCTGTTTCTCACGATCTCTGTAATAGAGGTCGTCACGGTCGTGACATAGGCGTGACGGTCGTGACACGCTAAATGAGCACGTCACGATCGTAAGTGGGGTGTGACGACCGTGAGGGTGTGTTGTGCTGAATAATTCCCAGAAAAGAACATTGTCTCACGTTATTCATAAATTAATAATAATTTATTTTATTTAGTAGCACTTATATTAACACACACCATATTATATATCATTTGCAACACAGTAGTATACGAACCTAAGATAAAATAATGTAGTCATACAGTATATGGTCACACAGTGTATAGAAAAAGTAGAAAAATTATATAAGTTGCTAAAAATGAAGAAATAATTGAAATAAAAGGTGCATGGCATAAAGAAAAATTGAAATTACATAAACTCAAATTATGTTATGAAATCGTTGCGAAAGATAAATTTAACTGAAAATGAAAATAATGAGAAAAAATAATGAGAAAAAAAAATTAAAAAACTAAATCACTGATAGCCGGTTCAAAGGCGTTTCTTCAAGTCTTCGATGGCGGAGTCCAAATGATAGAATTGTTCGCAGGCCATGTCAGTCAATCCCACGATGTCCAATCGCATACTCTTAATGTCTTCTCTGAATAGATTAATGTCAGTTTGATAGGCATTGAGAGTGTGCATGATGTTCTGTAAGTTGTTAGCGTACTCTCCGTGATTCGCTCCAGGGGTTTCATGAACTTTGTCAGTTGGGTCAGTGTCATGGTATCCAGGAGGTGTCTCGGGGTCAGTTTCAACAGCGGTCATTATATCATCTGTTATCCTGTGAGACTGAGGTGTTTCAGGAGTGGCTGGATAATCAGGTGGGTTTAACTCATAAAGCCAATTATCCTTATTATGAACACTTACTTTAGCATGATTGGGCAATGTGAACAGGGTGACTACTTCGTTCCGGATCAGGTACTCAAAAGGTGGGCGTCCTAAATTCCTTATAATATGTCTATTGAAGCAGAATTTAAGATTCATTAGGCGTATGGTTCCCAGACGGGTGCACCTGTCCAGTTGGTACCTAAGTCCTAAGGCATCAGCAATCATGGTTACAAGACCTCCTACCACTATAGGTAATTCAGGTTCATCTTGGATGCGGGTGAAGGTTTGCATCATGAAAGGGACACCATTAACACACTGTCCAGTATTGAAATAGGACATAATAAATAATTCATCCTTAGAGACTCCGGTAATGTTTTCTTCTTTTCCAAAGAAGGTATGGGCGAGGAATTTGTGGAAGTAACGGAGGGCAGGATTATGGATCTCATCATTGTTCATGTCATTTGGTTCAGGGTGGTAGTTTCCGGTCAGAGTTCCCCAAAAGAAATCTAGCTCCACATCCATCAATTCTACCTGTGTGGTAGTATAGGCAAAAGGTCCACTAGGGAATCCTAACAGGTCAGCTAGTTCTTTATGGTTAAAGTCGTATTCTATTCCAAATAGGCGGAAACTAATGAATCCTTTCCTAGACCCAAAACCGCGCTCAGGTAGGTAAAGTAGGGAACTAAGGAACTCAAGGGTGAGCTCACGGTAAGTCGCAAACTTGTGTTGGATCATTGCATTCTCCCATCCGAGTCGGTTGAACAAGTACATGACACTATCATGTATACCTAAGGTTTCCATAGTCCTATCATTTGGGTACAGGGTCAAATCCATTTGCCTTTGTGATAACTCTTCAAACTTTATTCTTTGGTTCCTACCTCTAAATTTGGTTTCCATATAGTTAATTGGTTGGTTAGCCATGGTCAGTGAAAATACGGTGGAAACAAATCAGTGGAAAAGACTTTAGAAAATCTGTAAAAAGTGATTTAGGATAAAAATAAGAAAATGAAATGCTAAAATGTAATGGCGATAATAGTAATGTAAAATAAAATTGACAAAACAATTTAAACAAATAGTAATAACGATAATGAAAAATGCTCAAAAAGAAAAGAATAGTTAAAATACGTAAATGGGTTGCCTCCCACTAAGCGCTGTTTTTATTGTCAAAAGCCTGACGTAATGCCTTGGTTGAGATTAATCAGGGGGGTTAGTGGACAATTCTAAAAGCTTTAGATTATTCGCATAACCTCTATTTTCAACTTTATGATAGTGTTTTAGACGTTGTCCGTTTACTATGAATGGTTCACTATCCTTACCCTTAATTTCTATTGCTCCACTTGGGAATACTTTAGTTATATCAAAGGGTCCTGACCATCTAGACTTTAACTTTCCAGGAAAGAGCCTAAGTCGTGAATTAAAGAGGAGTACAACGTCTCCCACACTGAATTCTTTCCTGGATAGGCGTTTATCATGCCATCGTTTGGTTCTTTCCTTATATATCTTAGCGTTTTCATATGCATCTAACCTTAATTCTTCTAATTCGTTAATGTCTAGGATTCGCTTTTCTCCTGCAGCATTATAGTTTGTATTGAGAGTTCTAATCGCCCAATAAGCTTTGTGTTCTAGTTCTACTGGGAGGTGACAAGATTTTCCATAAACTAGTTTGAAAGGTGTAGTACCTATGGGAGTCTTGTAAGCGGTCCTATAAGCCCATAGAGCTTCATTAAGTTTAGATGACCAATCTTTCCGAGATATGGCGACAGTCTTTTCTAAGATTTGTTTAATCTCTCTGTTTGAGACTTCGACCTGTCCACTTGTTTGTGGGTGATATGGTGTAGCCACACGGTGTCTCACTCCATACTTAGATAGTAATTTGTCAAAGATTTTTGAAATGAAGTGCGAGCCACCGTCACTTATGACGAGTCGAGGTACACCAAATCTGGGAAAGATTATGTTTTTGAAAAGCTTCATTACTACTCGTGCATCGTTTGTAGGAGAAGCTATGGCTTCGATCCATTTCGAGACATAGTCAACAGCTACGAGTATGTAATTATTACCGAAAGATGATGGGAATGGTCCCATGAAATCTATTCCCCAGACGTCGAAGATTTCTACTTCTAAAATTCCCTTTTGGGGCATTTCATCTCTTCTTGAAATATTGCCGGTGCGTTGACACCGATCGCAACTTATAACAGCGATGTGGACATCCTTCCATAGATTAGGCCAGTATAAGCCGGCTTGCAAGATTTTTGCACAGGTCTTGGAAGTGCTCGCATGTCCACCATAAGGAGATGAATGACATTGAGCAATGACATCTTCTATTTCTTCTTCGAGAATACATCGGCGAAAGATTCCATCTGGTCCTCTTTTGAACAGTAATGGTTCATCCCAATAGTACTGTTTCAGGTTATGAAAGAATTTCTTTTTCTGCTGATAGGTTAGATCGGGTGGAAGAGCTCCTGCGGCTAGGTAGTTGACAATGTCAACGTACCATGGCAGTCCTACAGTTGTCTGTATTGTTTCCACGGGTTCTAGTTCATTTATATCTAACTGCGCTAGGTCGCTTCCTATTTGTGCTATCAGCTGTTCATACGGAAAATCATCGTTAATCGGCACTTGTTCGGGTTTAATACCTTCTATTCTAGATAAATGGTCCGCTACGACGTTTTCAGTACCTTTTTTGTCTTTTATTTCTAGATCAAACTCTTGTAAGAGTAAAATCCATCTTAAGAGTCTTGGTTTAGCATCTTTCTTAGTTAATAGATATCGGATAGCAGCATGGTCTGTGTAAATGATTATTTTCGCTCCAACTAGGTAAGAGCGGAATTTGTCAAGCGCAAAGACAACTGCCAGCAATTCTTTTTCTGTAGTAGCGTAGTTCATCTGGGCAGAATCCAAGGTTCTACTGGCATAGTAAATCGCATGGAGTTTCTTTTCCTTTCTCTGACCCAGGACTGCGCCCACAGCATAGTCACTCGCATCGCACATGATTTCAAAAGGTAATCTCCAATCAGGGGGTTGCATGATTGGTGCGGTGATGAGGGCTGTTTTTAGAGTTTCGAATGCCTTAAGACAATCTTCATTGAATAGGAACTCAGCGTCTTTCATTAATAAACCAGTAAGAGGTTTAGTAATTTTCGAGAAATCTTTGATGAATCGTCGGTAAAAACCGGCGTGTCCTAAAAAGCTTCGTATTTCTCGAACGGTTTTAGGGGGTTGAAGGTCTTTTATTACTTCAATCTTAGCCTTATCAACTTCAATTCCCTTATCTGATATTACATGACCTAATACTATTCCTTCGTTGACCATAAAATGACATTTCTCCCAGTTAAGCACGAGATTTACTTTTACACATCTTTCTAACACCATTTCTAAGTTCGATAAACATCCTTCAAAGCTTTGCCCGCATACAGAGAAGTCGTCCATGAACACTTCCATGATGTTGTCTATAAAATCTGCGAAGATTGACATCATACATCTTTGAAAGGTTGCAGGAGCGTTGCACAATCCAAAGGGCATTCGCCTATAAACGAACGTTCCATAAGGACATGTGAATGTAGTCTTCTCTTGATCATCAGGATGGATAGGGATTTGGAAAAATCCTGAGTAACCATCAAGGTAACAGAAGTAAGAATGCTTGGCTAATCGTTCTAGCATTTGATCTATGAAAGGTAGTGGGAAATGATCTTTTCGAGTGGCTTTGTTTAGTTTACGATAATCTATGCACACTCTATATCCCGTCACTACTCTTTGCGATATCGATTCGCCTTGTGCGTTTTTCACCACAGTGATACCTCCTTTCTTCGGCACTACATGTATTGGACTAACCCATTCACTATCAGAGATAGGGTATATTATCCCGGCATCTAATAATTTCTTGACTTCTTCCTTTACTACAGTGCTAAGGGTTGGGTTAATTCTTCTCTGAGATTCTCTGGAGGTTCTGCAATCTTCTTCAAGCAGAATGCGATGCATGCAAACTGAAGGACATATTCCTTTGAGATCAGATATGTTATATCCTAATGCAGTTGGATATTTCTTTAAGACATCTAAAAGTTTCTTTGTCTCTATAGTTCCTAAGCTGGAATTTACTATAACTGGTCTTTTACATTCAACGTCTAAGAATTCGTACCTTAGGTTATTAGGTAAAGTTTTTAATCCTAATGTAGGTTTGTCTTTACTTGGCATGGGATCCGGTGTAAGTGCTAAACTTTCGCTTAGACTATCATCCTGATACGGTTTTCGCCAATTATCATCTTCGAGAATTGGAGGGATTTAAATTTTCATTATTTCAGAATAAGTGGTCTCCTCCAGTTCCATCTCTCTTACACATTCGTCAATTACGTCCATTAGATAGCATGTATCCTCTATAGCTGGTGATTGTAAGAATTGTGTTAAAACAAATTCGACTTTCTCTTCACCTACTTCAAAGGTTAGCTTTCCTCTTTTTACGTCTATTATAGCTCCGGCGGTAGCTAAGAATGGTCTTCCTAGTATGATAGGTGTAGTGGAGTCTTCAGAGATGTCCATGATTATAAAATCAGTAGGAATGTAGAATTGTCCTATACGTACTGGGACGTTTTCTAGTATGCCTACATGATATTTAACAGAGCGATCGGCTAGTTGAACAGACATTTTAGTTGGTCTTAGGTCTCCCATGTCTAGCCTTTTGCAAATCGTTAAGGGCATAACACTGATACTGGCTCCTAAATCGCATAGAGCTTTGTCAATGACGAATTTTCCTATTACACAGGGTATAGAGAAACTTCCTGGATCTTTTAGCTTAGGAGGCATATTATTTTGAATTATGGCGCTACACTCAGCAGTAAGTGTAACTGTTCCGTTATCCTCTATCTTTTTCTTATTGGATAAGATCTCTTTTAGAAACTTGGCATACGAGGGTATTTGGGTAATTGCTTCTGTAAACGGAATAGTAATATTCAACTGTTTCAGAAGTTCGACAAATTTCTTAAATTGACCCGTCGTCTTGGAACTTATTAATCTTTGAGGGTACGGAATTGGTGGTTTATAGGGTGGTGGAGGCACATAAGGTTGTTCTTTCTCCACTACCTCTCGATTATCGTCTTCCTTTTCTTCTGGATCATTCACCACTTCAGTCGGTTTATCCGGTTTTTGGTACATGGCTGGATTGTCAAGTCTTGGATCGGTAGGTCCGTCAAGTTCCTTGCCACTTCTTAATATTACAGCGTTAGCATGTCCTTTCGGGTTAGGTTGAGGTTGTCCAGGGAATACTCCAGCTGGTGCAGCAGTAGGTGCTTGTTGTTGAGCTACTTGTGAAATCTGAGTTTCAAGCATTTTGTTATGTGTAGCTAATGCATCTACTTTGCTCACTAATTGTTTAATCTGCTCACTAGTGTGAATGTTTTGGTTTAAGAGGTCCTTGTTTGTCTGAGATTGGCTAGCTATAAAGCTCTCCATCATCAATTCAAGGTTCGATTTTCTAGGGATATTAGGAGCAGTCTTTTGATATCCTGGTGATGTAGCTGGTGCTTGACCTGGTGCGTAATAGGCATTGTTATTCTTATAGGAGAAGTTCGGATGATTCTTCCAACCTGGGTTGTATGTGTTTGAGTAAGGGTTTCCTTGAGCATAATTCACTTGATCAGTGGGAGTTCCTGCCAATAGTTGACAATCAGAGACTTCGTGTCCTGGGACTCCACATAACTCACAGTTAGGTGTTACTGCAGCCACGGTGGCTGCAGGTGTTATGGCCAAGTTGTCGATCTTTTGGCTTAGTTGGTCAAACTTCGCATTGACTTGGTCCATACTACTTACTTCGTACATACCTCCCTTTGTTGGTTTCTCAGTTGCGACTCTCTCGCTTCCCCAAAGGTAATGATTCTGAGCCATACTTTCGATAAGTGCATAGGCATCATTATATTCTTTGTCCATCAATGCACCACCCGCGGCAGCGTCAATTGTCATTCTTGTATTGTACAAGAGTCCATTATAGAAGGTATGGATGACCATCCATTCTACTAATCCATGATGTGGACAAATCCTAAGTAGATCCTTATAGCGTTCCCAAGCTTCGAATAATGATTCACTTTCTCTTTGCTTAAATCCGTTGATCTGAGCTCTCAGCATAGCTGTCTTGCTAGGTGGAAAATACCTATTCAAGAAAACTCTCTTAAGTTGTTCCCACGTAGTTACTGAGTTCGAAGGCAGAGATTGAAGCCATGCTCTTGCTCTGTCTCGAAGCGAAAAAGGAAATAAACGTAGTCTAATAGCTTCTTGGGTAACTCCATTGGCTTTTACGGTATCCGCATATTGCACAAAGATCGAAAGATGAAGATTCGGATCCTCGGTAGGATTTCCGGCGAATTGATTTTGTTGCACGGCTGATATCAATGAAGGTTTTAGTTCGAAATCATTTCGGTTGATAGCCGGTGCTGCAATGCTTGAATGCGGTTCACCTTGCGAAGGATTAGCGTAATACTTGAGTGGATGAGTTTGTTCTTCAGCCATTCCTGCGTTTTCTGATTTTACGACTGGTTCAGGCGGATCTAATTGAAGATCTGAAATGTTGGAATTATTTTCGAAATCGAGTATACGTCTTCTTACGTGTAAGAAGCGTTCCGATTCAGGGATTAGAGGTTGCAAGTCTTCGCTTTTGGAGCGAGTACGTGGCATACACTCGGAGATTAGATTAAATTAAATAGTTGATACCTTAGTCTAGACAATGCTACCTAAGTGCACTAGTAACTAAATTAAGGAATCCCCGGCAACGGCGCCAAAAACTTGATGGGCTAAAGACGTGTCTACTTATGCGTCTAGCGGTATCTTACTGCAAGTGCACAGCCTATCGAAGTAATATTTAAGATTATCGATCCACAGGGATTCTATCGTTACTTAGTGCTAGATGAACTTCTAGTTTAGCTAAGGCGAATAGTTGTCACGATTGTTGTTGGTTTTCTAAGACTATTGAAGGCGGAATTAAATTTAAGTTTTTAATAAAATAATACTAAGACGGTCGGTATGTAATTATACTAACTTAGGTGGGTCAATCTAACCTAGGCTTATAAAGATGTTCACTTAATCTATTCGGTAGAGATTACTAGTTTAAATACCCTCAGCTCACACTCTCGTGGTCTTGAATCAGATCTTATCCCTAAAGCCCTATGCCTGCTCTCGCTAGCCCATAAGTGTTTAGAGGTAATTTTTGGAAACTAAATAATTCTAATTTATCTTAAAGCGCTCTCGCTGTATTTAATTTAAATGCCTAACTTTAGCTATCTGGTTAAGATCTCACACTCTCGTGGTCTTGACCCAACCTAATACCCTTTTCTTACTCTCGTAACGAAAAGGTCGAATTCAATTAAAAAGCATCGGCCAGAATGTTAAGTGATTAATTATTTTAGCCCATGGTTATATTTTACCGGTTAAGTTGGTTATAACTACATACCGCCCTAAGGTGTTTAGCTACTCATCGAGGTTGAATCAGACACAGAGTTAAATAATAACTTACTAATGGCAGAAAAATAAATAGACATTATAAATAAATTAAATTGCAATAATTGAAAAACCTGATTAACAAATATCTGAGTAGACTCCTTCTTCCACAGACCGGAAGGCTTGGAGTAGGCGGAAATAAAAATTAAAACAAATGCTGAAGGCTGGAAACAAATAAAAGTATAACAATTCCCTAATGTTGGAAATTGTTACACGGTTGGTTTCGATACAAATAAAATAAGACAGGAAATAAAATAATGCTGGAATAATAATTCTGGTGGTAAGGTAATTCGGCAGAGCTTCCGCAGGAAATTTGGATAATGAAGTCTCCTCTTGAGTTCTCCTGAGCTGGTCCTATTTATAGAGCTTCCAATGGGCTGGTGCCTTGGTCTTTTGCTTCTTGGGCTTTGCTGAAGTGGTTGAGAAAATGTTGGAAAGTGGCAGCAAAAATGGGAGAAGTCGTCCTCACGTGCTGCCTTGAGGAGAATTACTAGGAGGAGTGGTCTTCAGTGGTGGCTTGACGTAGTCTGAGTCAAAACCAAGTTTTATCCTTGTCACGGGCGTGACAAGGTCTTCACGCTCGTTATTTGATGATTTCAAGTGTCACGGTCGTGACTACTTCCTCACGGTCGTGATGGCCCAAAGTAAGGTGTCACGGTCGTGACACCCTTGTAACGACCGTGGCCGTAACAAATTATGCAGACTTTTTGCAGGCTTCTGTCTTGCTTCATTTCTTGTGGTTTCTTTCGTTCCTTTCTTCTTAATTCATGATTCGGCCTCACATAACGATGTACCTGCAAAATAGTAAGAAAAACTCGAGAAATCGAGCGTTAAAACGGTGGATGCGCGATAAAATGTCAATGAAATCTAGCGATATAATCGATGCGTTTTCTCGTCATCAACTTGCACAATCGACATGAGAAATAGGTACTAGGCCGACTTCGAACAACTTCGAATGGAATGCCTTGAGAGGAGTCTTAATCTGAGCTACATCGAGAATAAGACCTTCATCGGTCGAGTCATTAATTGCGTTAACAACCCCATGGTTAGGCAGAGGGTTGCCCTTGACATTTGGCTGAGGATCATCGAAAGACAAAATCTTCTTTTCTATCAGCTCTCTGACAATGTTCTTCAGAGCGTAACAGCTTCCCAAATCATGTTTGGGGCACACCCTCATGAAATAAACAATGAGCGGTGGCATTGTAATTGGCAGGCAAAGGATTGGGAGGTGGACCCAATGCTCGGGTAGTAATCAGCCCTCGTTGCACCAGGAAAGGATACAACTCAGTGAAAGTCATCGGAATTGGAGGACATGGTTTGTACTGCCTCCTATTCGGACCATTCTGACGAGGTGTCTGATTCCTCGGCTATTGATTGGCAGGAGCGTTGGGCGCTTTTTGATAATTATGAGGAGCTTGGTAGGCTTGAGGCTGATAAACAGGAGCCGGTTGCATAGGTTGATAAGCAGGAGCTTGTTGAACTTGTTGATTTAAGGAAGGTGCCACAGCAGCTACGTATGGCTGTGGAGCATACTGAACCAGGTAACCCTAAGGTTGAGCATAATTATGTGGATGTGGATGTTGTTGATATCTTCGTATACCCGAAGATACAACATTGGTTTCACCTTCCTTCCTCTTTTGAGAGTTAAAGGACAACTTCTTCACTTGCTCCTTAGAGCTTGAACTACTAGAACTACTTGACATTCTTCCACTCTTCAGGCCCAATTCAACTTTAACACCAACAACAACGATGTCATCGAAATTTGTAGTCACACTGCCAACCATCCTCTCATAGAACTCTGGACGAACAGTATCAACAAACCAATCAGCTAACTTTTTCTTAGTCAAATGAGTTTCGACTTGTGAAGCAATCTCTCTCCATCTCTGAGTATATTCCTTAAATGATTCTAAACTCCTCCGCGACATACTCACCAATTGTCTTCTATCAGGAGCCAGATCCATATTGTACTTGTAATTGTCGCTACTGCGAAAAACCACTGGCGGAAAAACAGAAGAGTCGCCACTTTCATTATTTATCCCAAAGAAAGGGAAAGGAAACGATCGGAAAAACCTAAAGAAGAAGGGAAAGACAAGGTCATCACAACCATGTCTGGATTCGGAAGTCGGTTACGCAAGAGGAAGGTATTAGCACCTCTCACGTCCGTCGTACTCGAAGGGATCCATGCATTGTTTTCTATCAAAAAGGGTGTGTTGAAACTATCTAGCTAAAGGCTTAAGGACAAAAGAAAAAGAAAAGAGAAGTGACTCGGCAGAGCATCGCCGCTCTGTGCCTACGTACTCCCTCGTGCAATGGGAAAGTCAGAGTCAACGTAGTTCGACTAACTACGACTAAGAAATGGGGAAGGTTGCTCGCTAAGACAACGTGTCTTATGCTTACGTACTGTCATCTGGTATGAAAGATCAGAGCAAATGTAGTTCGGTCTAAAAAGACCACAGGTTTGGTTCAAAATTTTTTAGGCCCGAGTAGGGTTAACAAATAGTTCTAGCAGTTGGTGTATGCAGCTCGACCATTGGAGACTTAGGCGTTACCGTTTGCAGTAGAACTAAGAGTTAACGACACTCTTTTTGTGAAAAGATTTTCCTGATTAAGAACCCCAAAGGTTGAAAAAGGTTTGAAGTGTTTTTATTCTTTTTAGAGAATAAATGTTTTGAATTAGAGTGGTCATAATGTATGTTATAACAAAGTCTAAAACCTAGGATCGAATGCGTCACATATCGTCCTAAGGACGTATGCTAAACACTTTAGATAATTGAGAGGTGGCCCCTCAATCACCATTTCCCAAGTATAAAGCTCATGGCACAATATTCATTATCCTTATTAAGTATGTTAAAATTATTTGAAGATGAGAAGAGAAGAAGGCACACTAATGGGAGACTAGTCAATCCTAAAAGTTATCATGCAAAGTGAACCTAGAGTTGAGTTTGAAAAGGGGAACTACCTAATGTTATCATGCATGTGTACAACCTTAATGTCTATCATAACCTCAAGAGGTTAGAGAACTAATGGGGAGCATGGCAAAGAAAAGCAAAAGAAGAAGAAGAAAAAGAAGAAGAATGCACATGCAAATGAAAGGAGGCACACAAAGAATGCACAAGTAGAATGATAGTGGGAGGAAAATAGTGTGGGGCAGTAGCCACCACAAGCTCATCTCAACAAAGCATGCATATGGAAATGCAATAAAAGAAAATAAGAAAGAGATAGATGCATCAAAAGCAAGCAAACAAGTGACAAAACACAAAGGAAGAGTCCTCATGGATTCATCACTTTAGGTAAGCTTCAAGTTCCTCCTAAGGAGGGATCAAGCTACCTTAAATGACACACCAAAGTCATTGGACAGAAGGGAGATGAAGAGAAGAAATCTCACAAGCAATATCAAAACAAATCAAGAAGAAATGCAAGCAAGATCACAAAGGAAGCAAGCACACATCACATAGGAGTTCAAGTTGAAAGCACAAAAGGAAAGGCATCAACCAACAAGCAATGAACATAACTTTGACCTAAAAATGAACATACAACAAGCTCAACATGTCTATAATGTGAAACAAGAAGAGTTGAGAGCTTATTGGATCCACAAAGGTCATTTCCACTTCAAACTAGGTCATGCACTTGTGTGAGCTGTCCTATGAGATGACCTAACTTGCAAGTCACCTCAAAAATAGGAAAAAGGCTCAAAAAATACCAAATAAAATGCACAAAGAAGCTAAACATGTTGGCAACCAGAGGCCAAGAGATCAAGACAAATATTCCCTCAAAGCACCATCAAAAGAAAGGATTCATTTAGATGTACCACTTTGAAATGGGAGAAACAAAGGCAAAAGAAAGGTCACAAAAAGTCAACCCAAAAGTCAACAACCAGGGGCAAAATGGTTCTCAAAAATTGATCAACTCATCATTGAGATGAGGATAAATTTCCAGTCATTGGATCAAAAAGGAGGAAGAGAAATAAATGCAAGAGTAAACAAAGTTACAATTTAAACCATTTAAAACCACTCAAATATTTAAATCTTTTTTAAATTGAAAATAAAATTAAAAAATAAAATAAAAATGTCCAAAAAATATTAGACATCTCAAAGTTGATAAAAAATATTTTTGGTGAATTTTTAAAGTATTGGAGTTATTTTTAATGATTTAAATTCTAAACAGAAAATAAAATAAAGATCAAAAGAAAATAAAAAAGAAAATGAAAAAACATTGTGGCAAATAGCAATCAAATGAAATGGAGTTATATATATATATATATATATATATATATATATATATATATATATATATATATATATATATATATATATATATATATATATATATATATATATATATATATATATATATATATATATATATATATATATATATATATATATATATATATATATATATATATATATATATATATATATATATATCACAAATGTGGAGTTATTTTAATATGTCATTATATATATATATATAATGACATATATATATATATATATATATATATATATATATATATATATATATATATATATATATATATATATATATATATATATATATATATATATATCACAAATGTAATATTTAAAGTTTATATTTTGTTTGATCTCAATAATATTTTATACTATAGCGTTCAAAGTTTATTCACTTTTCTTAAATGTATATTATAATCTGACTCTAATGTCATAAATACAAATTACTACAAAATATTATTGTCAAAAATTTATAAATCTATCACTAAAAATAAAAGTAAAAATGAAAACATCAAATTATATTATTAATTAGTGATCTATAATTTTTTAAATATTCTTCTTTTTATTTGTATATATTTTATTGACTTATTTCCACAATCAATTTTAAAAGGTTTTTGCAAAGAAGAAATATATATTTGCAAATACAATATTAGAGTTTTATTTAACCTGTTCATACAAATACGCTGGTAAAATAAGATGTGTCATTTTTAATAAAAATATTCATACATTACGTCTAATTATTTTGAGAGGTTGTGAAATTTACAATATACCCAATTTAATTTGACACCCTTTTAAATTTGATATGTAAATATAAATATGAAATGCCATATTAAAGACCGACTAACTCATTTTTATAAAACAAATTTATATGATGAATAATGACATTCTATATAAACTCTTTAACTAATTACAAAAACATTGATATATAAATTTTTAAAATGTTTTAATATTTTATTAGAATTACTATTATTATGTAAACATGATAATTATATTAACACTTATTAGCTAAGAATGTATAGATTAAATATTAATTTATTTAATAAAATTAAAGTTTAAATGTATTTTTTTAACTTTATATTTTTAAAACAAAAACTTGATTATAAGTTTTCATTTAAAGATATATATAATTGAACATAAATATTGTAATTTAGGCCTATTTAATTACTTACACTCTTATGTGACATATGTCATGCATGTGGCAGGTGGGTGGATCAAAACGTCTTGAGATAACTTCAAAAGTGATTCAGTTACCATATTTCCCTATGAAGCAGGGCCGCAATGTTCGTAGTTTAGATAATAGCATTTCTCTATGAAACGGGACCGCATTGGTCATAGTTTAGAAAATAGCCTAAAATTTTACCATATTCTTTCAAATAAGTGACTTCTGACATTTCCTTAGATTATCTCTGATAGGGGATCACTCTATCAATCTTACAACAGGTACAACTGTGATATATCATATTAAAAACTGACTAACTCATTCTTTCAAAACAAATTTATACGATGAATAACATCATTCTATACGAACTCGTTCTATTTTTTTGTTTAATCAAAATGAAAATTTAACATCTTTATAATGCATATTGAGTTCTATAAAACAAAATATTGAGTAGTTATTCTAAAAAAAATATTACAAAATAGATATAAGTGGCCGACAAGGTGATGAACTTTTAATAAATTATTATAGTCCAAAGACGTTAAACTTTTTTTCAATTGATTATAGTATTGATGATTGACTCTGCCAACCGCAACTCCATC
Organism: Lathyrus sativus; assembly: GCA_963859935.3. Taxonomy (NCBI): domain Eukaryota; kingdom Viridiplantae; phylum Streptophyta; class Magnoliopsida; order Fabales; family Fabaceae; genus Lathyrus; species Lathyrus sativus. The sequence goes on along the minus strand of OZ012740.1, from coordinate 437,643,531 downwards.
ATCAAAGTATTCTTACTCCATCATTAAAATATTCTTGTATCAAACTTTATAAATAAATAGGTGAAAAGTTAGAAAAACTTTAACTGAGTTACAAAAACTTTGATTTATAAGTTTTAAACTTTTTTTTTAGTATTTTATTATAATTACCATTATAAGGTAAACATATTAGTTATATTAACACTTATTACCTATGAATTTAATAAATTAAATGTTAATTTAATTTAAAAAAATTAAATTTTAAATGATTTTGTTATCATTATATTTTTATAACAAATATTTGATTCTAGATTTTCTTTCAAAGATAAATATAATTGAACCTAAATATTGTAACTTAGGCTTATTTAATTAATTACACTCTTAAGTGACATATGTCATAAGTGTGACATGTGGGTGGATCGCAACGTCTTAAGGTAACTTCGAAAGTGATTCATTTACCACGTTTTCCTATGAAGCAGGGCCGCAATGTTTATAGTTTGGAAAATAGCCATTGCCTAATGAAGTGCGGCCGTATTGATCATAGTTTGGAAAATAGCCTAAAACTTAACCACATTCTTTACAAATAAATGACTTTTGAAATTTGTTTGGTTTATCTCTAACTGGGGATCAAACTATTATACTCACAACAAGTACAAATGTGATATACCATATTAAAAATTGACTGAATCATTCTTATCAAAATTATTTATACGATGAACAACACCATTCTATATAAATTCGTTATATTTTTTTTGTTTAATCAATATGAAATTTTAACTTCTTTATAATACATATTGTGTCCTATAAAACAAAATATTGTGTAGTTATTCTAAATAAATTATTGCAAAATAGATATAGGTGGTCGACAAGTTGATGAATTTTTATTAAATTATTATACTACATATATGTTAAACCTTTTTTGAATGATTAAACATATTTAATCGTATTAAAGTATCACAAATATATAGTCTATAAAGCGTCATATTGTCGTATTTCCGTTTAGTTTGTTTCTTTTCTGGTTTTATTTAGGGCCAAAATGGCTTGACTCTTTTATTTCGGCCTTTTGTCTTTTAAATTTGACATTTAAATTTTTAATATTTTATAAATATCTTAATAGACATTTTTATTTTACTTACACCAACCATCAAAGATTAAGGAATATAATAGATTGTTTGTTTGAGTTGTAGTTTTTAGTTTTTAAATACAATTTTAAAAATAAACTATATAAAACTTTTTTGGAGATAAAAATAAAATACAAGGTTTTTTGGTGATTGTATTTAAAAAATCTGTTTTGACGATGAAACATTGAAAAACCTATTTAAAATGTAATTATGACTTTCTTAGGATTTTATTTATTCAAATAAATTAATATTTATATATCAACTTAAATGAAATAAATGGTACATACAAAAATAAATCAATTAATTAGTTGTATTGTACCCAAAAACATAATAAAGTTTATTATTGAGTAAAAATGCCAAGTTGTTTTATAAAACATGTCTAAATAATCTTGCTCTTACTATCTATTTGTCTTCCTATTAAAAATATTGAGACACTCGTGTCTTAGGATTATTATTGTGTTTTTTATTTAATCTATTTCATTCTTGTTGGCAATGTTTTTTATTTTAAAATGTCATTATATATATATATATATATATATATATATATATATATATATATATATATATATATATATATATATATATATATATATATATATATATATATATATATATATATATATCACAAATGTAATATTTAAAGTTTATATTTTGTTTGATCTCAATAATATTTTATACTATAGCGTTCAAAGTTTATACACTTTTCTTAAATGTATATTATAATCTGACTCTAATGTCATAAATACAAATTACTACAAAATATTATTGTCAAAAATTTATAAATCTATCACTAAAAATAAAAGTAAAAATGAAAACATCAAATTATATTATTAATTAGTGATCTATAATTTTTTAAATATTCTTCTTTTTATTTGTATATATTTTATTGACTTATTTCCACAATCAATTTTAAAAGGTTTTTGCAAAGAAGAAATATATATTTGCAAATACAATATTAGAGTTTTATTTAACCTGTTCATACAAATACGCTGGTAAAATAAGATGTGTCATTTTTAATAAAAATATTCATACATTACGTCTAATTATTTTGAGAGGTTGTGAAATTTACAATATACCCAATTTAATTTGACACCCTTTTAAATTTGATATGTAAATATAAATATGAAATGCCATATTAAAGAACGACTAACTCATTTTTATAAAACAAATTTATATGATGAATAATGACATTCTATATAAACTCTTTAACTAATTACAAAAACATTGATATATAAATTTTTAAAATGTTTTAATATTTTATTAGAATTACTATTATTATGTAAACATGATAATTATATTAACACTTATTAGCTAAGAATGTATAGATTAAATATTAATTTATTTAATAAAATTAAAGTTTAAATGTATTTTTTTAACTTTATATTTTTAAAAGAAAAACTTGATTATAAGTTTTCATTTAAAGATATATATAATTGAACATAAATATTGTAATTTAGGCCTATTTAATTACTTACACTCTTATGTGACATATGTCATGCATGTGGCAGGTGGGTGGATCAAAACGTCTTGAGATAACTTTAAAAGTGATTCAGTTACCATGTTTCCCTATGAAGCAGGGCCGCAATGTTCGTAGTTTAGATAATAGCATTTCTCTATGAAACGGGACCGCATTGGTCATAGTTTAGAAAATAGCCTAAAATTTTACCATATTCTTTCAAATAAGTGACTTCTGACATTTCCTTAGATTATCTCTGATAGGGGATCACTCTATCAATCTTACAACAGGTACAACTGTGATATATCATATTAAAAACTGACTAACTCATTCTTTCAAAACAAATTTATACGATGAATAACATCATTCTATACGAACTCGTTCTATTTTTTTGTTTAATCAAAATGAAAATTTAACATCTTTATAATGCATATTGAGTTCTATAAAACAAAATATTGAGTAGTTATTCTAAAAAAAATATTACAAAATAGATATAAGTGGCCGACAAGGTGATGAACTTTTAATAAATTATTATAGTCCAAAGACGTTAAACTTTTTTTCAATTGATTATAGTATTGATGATTGACTCTGCCAACCGCAACTCCATCATCAAAGTATTCTTACTCCATCATTAAAATATTCTTGTATCAAACTTTATAAATAAATAGGTGAAAAGTTAGAAAAACTTTAACTGAGTTACAAAAACTTTGATTTATAAATTTTAAACTTTTTTTAGTATTTTATTATAATTACCATTATAAGGTAAACATATTAGTTATATTAACACTTATTACCTATGAATTTAATAAATTAAATGTTAATTTAATTTAAAAAAAATTAAATTTTAAATGATTTTGTTATCATTATATTTTTATAACAAATATTTGATTCTAGATTTTCTTTCAAAGATAAATATAATTGAACCTAAATATTGTAACTTAGGCTTATTTAATTAATTACACTCTTAAGTGACATATGTCATAAGTGTGACATGTGGGTGGATCGCAACGTCTTAAGGTAACTTCGAAAGTGATTCATTTACCACGTTTTCCTATGAAGCAGGGCCGCAATGTTTATAGTTTGGAAAATAGCCATTGCCTAATGAAGTGCGGCCGTATTGATCATAGTTTGGAAAATAGCCTAAAACTTAACCACATTATTTACAAATAAATGACTTTTGAAATTTGTTTGGTTTATCTCTAACTGGGGATCAAACTATTATACTCACAACAAGTACACATGTGATATACCATATTAAAAATTGACTGAATCATTCTTATCAAAATTATTTATACGATGAACAACACCATTCTATATAAATTCATTCTATTTTTTTTTGTTTAATCAATATGAAATTTTAACTTCTTTATAATACATATTGTGTCCTATAAAACAAAATATTGTGTAGTTATTCTAAATAAATTATTGCAAAATAGATATAGGTGGTCGACAAGTTGATGAATTTTTATTAAATTATTATACTACATATATGTTAAACCTTTTTTGAATGATTAAACATATTTAATCGTATTAAAGTATCACAAATATATAGTCTATAAAGCGTCATATTGTCGTATTTCCGTTTAGTTTGTTTCTTTTCTGGTTTTATTTAGGGCCAAAATGGCTTGACTCTTTTATTTCGGCCTTTTGTCTTTTAAATTTGACATTTAAATTTTTAATATTTTATAAATATCTTAATAGACATTTTTATTTTACTTACACCAACCATCAAAGATTAAGGAATATAATAGATTGTTTGTTTGAGTTGTAGTTTTTAGTTTTTAAATACAATTTTAAAAATAAACTATATAAAACTTTTTTGGAGATAAAAATAAAATACAAAGTTTTTTGGTGATTGTATTTAAAAAATCTGTTTTGACGATGAAACATTGAAAAACCTATTCAAAATGTAATTTTGACTTTCTTAGGATTTTATTTATTCAAATAAATTAATATTTATATATCAACTTAAATGAAATAAATGGTACATACAAAAATAAATCAATTAATTAGTTGTATTGTACCCAAAAACATAATAAAGTTTATTATTGAGTAAAAATGCCAAGTTGTTTTATAAAACATGTCTAAATAATCTTGCTCTTACTATCTATTTGTCTTCCTATTAAAAATATTGAGACACTCGTGTCTTAGGATTATTATTGTGTTTTTTATTTAATCTATTTCATTCTTGTTGGCAATGTTTTTAATTTTAAAATGTCATTATATATATATATATATATATATATATATATATATATATATATATATATATATATATATATATATATATATATATATATATATATATATATATATATATATATATATATATTTATATATATATATATATATATATATCACAAATGTAATATTTAAAGTTTATATTTTGTTTGATCTCAATAATATTTTATACTATAGCGTTCAAAGTTTATTCACTTTTCTTAAATGTATATTATAATCTGACTCTAATGTCATAAATACAAATTACTACAAAATATTATTGTCAAAAATTTATAAATCTATCACTAAAAATAAAAGTAAAAATGAAAACATCAAATTATATTATTAATTAGTGATCTATAATTTTTTAAATATTCTTCTTTTTATTTGTATATATTTTATTGATTTATTTCCACAATCAATTTTAAAAGGTTTTTGCAAAGAAGAAATATATATTTGCAAATACAATATTAGAGTTTTATTTAACCTGTTCATACAAATACGTTGGTAAAATAAGATGTGTCATTTTTAATAAAAATATTCATACATTACGTCTAATTATTTTGAGAGGTTGTGAAATTTACAATATACCCAATTTAATTTGACACCCTTTTAAATTTGATATGTAAATATAAATATGAAATGCCATATTAAAGACTGACTAACTCATTTTTATAAAACAAATTTATATGATGAATAATGACATTCTATATAAACTCTTTAACTAATTACAAAAACATTGATATATAAATTTTTAAAATGTTTTAATATTTTATTATAATTACTATTATTATGTAAACATGATAATTATATTAACACTTATTAGCTAAGAATGTATAGAATAAATATTAATTTATTTAATAAAATTAAAGTTTAAATGTATTTTTTTAACTTTATATTTTTAAAAGAAAAACTTGATTCTAAGTTTTCATTTAAAGATATATATAATTGAACATAAATATTGTAATTTAGGCCTATTTAATTACTTACACTCTTATGTGACATATGTCATGCATGTGGCAGGTGGGTGGATCAAAACGTCTTGAGATAACTTTAAAAGTGATTCAGTTACCATGTTTCCCTATGAAGCAGGGCCGCAATGTTCGTAGTTTAGATAATAGCATTTCTCTATGAAACGGGACCGCATTGGTCATAGTTTAGAAAATAGCCTAAAATTTTACCATATTCTTTCAAATAAGTGACTTCTGACATTTCCTTAGATTATCTCTGATAGGGGATCACTCAATCAATCTTACAACAGGTACAACTGTGATATATCATATTAAAAACTGACTAACTCATTCTTTCAAAACAAATTTATACGATGAATAACATCATTCTATACGAACTCGTTCTATTTTTTTGTTTAATCAAAATGAAAATTTAACATCTTTATAATGCATATTGAGTTCTATAAAACAAAATATTGAGTAGTTATTCTAAAAAAAATATTACAAAATAGATATAAGTGGCCGACAAGGTGATGAACTTTTAATAAATTATTATAGTCCAAAGACGTTAAACTTTTTTTCAATTGATTATAGTATTGATGATTGACTCTGCCAACCGCAACTCCATCATCAAAGTATTCTTACTCCATCATTAAAATATTCTTGTATCAAACTTTATAAATAAATAGGTGAAAAGTTAGAAAAACTTTAACTGAGTTACAAAAACTTTGATTTATAAATTTTAAACTTTTTTTAGTATTTTATTATAATTACCATTATAAGGTAAACATATTAGTTATATTAACACTTATTACCTATGAATTTAATAAATTAAATGTTAATTTAATTTAAAAAAATTAAATTTTAAATGATTTTGTTATCATTATATTTATATAACAAATATTTGATTCTAGATTTTCTTTCAAAGATAAATATAATTCAACATAAATATTGTAACTTAGGCTTATTTAATTAATTACACTCTTAAGTGACATATGTCATAAGTGTGACATGTGGGTGGATCGCAACGTCTTAAGGTAACTTCGAAAGTGATTCATTTACCACGTTTTCCTATGAAGCAGGGCCGCAATGTTTATAGTTTGGAAAATAGCCATTGCCTAATGAAGTGCGGCCGTATTGATCATAGTTTGGAAAATAGCCTAAAACTTAACCACATTCTTTACAAATAAATGACTTTTGAAATTTGTTTGGTTTATCTCTAACTGGGGATCAAACTATTATACTCACAACAAGTACAAATGTGATATACCATTTTAAAAATTGACTGAATCATTCTTATCAAAATTATTTATACGATGAAGAACACCATTCTATATAAATTCATTCTATTTTTTTTTGTTTAATCAATATGAAATTTTAACTTCTTTATAATACATATTGTGTCCTATAAAACAAAATATTGTGTAGTTATTCTAAATAAATTATTGCAAAATAGATATAGGTGGTCGACAAGTTGATGAATTTTTATTAAATTATTATACTACATATATGTTAAACCTTTTTTGAATGATTAAACATATTTAATCGTATTAAAGTATCAAAAATATATAGTCTATAAAGCGTCATATTGTCGTATTTCCGTTTAGTTTCTTTCTTTTCTGGTTTTATTTAGGGCCAAAATGGCTTGACTCTTTTATTTCTGCCTTTTGTCTTTTAAATTTGACATTTAAATTTTTAATATTTTATAAATATCTTAATAGACATTTTTATTTTACTTACACCAACCATCAAAGATTAAGGAATATAATAGATTGTTTGTTTGAGTTGTAGTTTTTAGTTTTTAAATACAAATTTATAAATAAACTATATAAAACTTTTTTGGAGATAAAAATAAAATACAAAGTTTTTTGGTGATTGTATTTAAAAAATCTGTTTTGACGATGAAACATTGAAAAACCTATTTAAAATGTAATTTTGACTTTCTTAGGATTTTATTTATTCAAATAAATTAATATTTATATATCAACTTAAATGAAATAAATAGTACATACAAAAATAAATCAATTAATTAGTTGTATTGTACCCAAAAACATAATAAAGTTTATTATTGAGTAAAAATGCCAAGTTGTTTTATAAAACATGTCTAAATAATCTTGCTCTTACTATCTATTTGTCTTCCTATTAAAAATATTGAGACACTCGTGTCTTAGGATTATTATTGTGTTTTTTATTTAATCTATTTCATTCTTGTTGGCAATGTTTTTTATTTTAAAATGTCATTATATATATATATATATATATATATATATATATATATATATATATATATATCACAAATGTAATATTTAAAGTTTATATTTTGTTTGATCTCAATAATATTTTATACTATAGCGTTCAAAGTTTATACACTTTTCTTAAATGTATATTATAATCTGACTCTAATGTCATAAATACAAATTACTACAAAATATTATTGTCAAAAATTTATAAATCTATCACTAAAAATAAAAGTAAAAATGAAAACATCAAATTATATTATTAATTAGTGATCTATAATTTTTTAAATATTCTTCTTTTTATTTGTATATATTTTATTGACTTATTTCCACAATCAATTTTAAAAGGTTTTTGCAAAGAAGAAATATATATTTGCAAATACAATATTAGAGTTTTATTTAACCTGTTCATACAAATACGCTGGTAAAATAAGATGTGTCATTTTTAATAAAAATATTCATACATTACGTCTAATTATTTTGAGAGGTTGTGAAATTTACAATATACCCAATTTAATTTGACACCCTTTTAAATTTGATATGTAAATATAAATATGAAATGCCATATTAAAGAACGACTAACTCATTTTTATAAAACAAATTTATATGATGAATAATGACATTCTATATAAACTCTTTAACTAATTACAAAAACATTGATATATAAATTTTTAAAATGTTTTAATATTTTATTAGAATTACTATTATTATGTAAACATGATAATTATATTAACACTTATTAGCTAAGAATGTATAGATTAAATATTAATTTATTTAATAAAATTAAAGTTTAAATGTATTTTTTTAACTTTATATTTTTAAAACAAAAACTTGATTATAAGTTTTCATTTAAAGATATATATAATTGAACATAAATATTGTAATTTAGGCCTATTTAATTACTTACACTCTTATGTGACATATGTCATGCATGTGGCAGGTGGGTGGATCAAAACGTCTTCAGATAACTTTAAAAGTGATTCAGTTACCATGTTTCCCTATGAAGCAGGGCCGCAATGTTCGTAGTTTAGATAATAGCATTTCTCTATGAAACGGGACCGCATTGGTCATAGTTTAGAAAATAGCCTAAAATTTTACCATATTCTTTCAAATATGTGACTTCTGACATTTCCTTAGATTATCTCTGATAGGGGATCACTCTATCAATCTTACAACAGGTACAACTGTGATATATCATATTAAAAACTGACTAACTCATTCTTTCAAAACAAATTTATACGATGAATAACATCATTCTATACAAACTCGTTCTATTTTTTTGTTTAATCAATATGAAAATTTAACATCTTTATAATGCATATTGAGTTCTATAAAACAAAATATTGAGTAGTTATTCTAAAAAAAAATATTACAAAATAGATATAAGTGGCCGACAAGGTGATGAACTTTTAATAAATTATTATAGTCCAAAGACGTTATACTTTTTTTCAATTGATTATAGTATTGATGATTGACTCTGCCAACCGCAACTCCATCATCAAAGTATTCTTACTCCACCATTAAAATATTCTTGTATCAAACTTTATAAATAAATAGGTGAAAAGTTAGAAAAACTTTAACTGAGTTACAACAACTTTGATTTATAAGTTTTAAATTTTTTTTAGTATTTTATTATAATTACCATTATAAGGTAAACATATTAGTTATATTAACACTTATTACCTATGAATTTAATATATTAAATGTTAATTTAATTTAAAAAAATTAAATTTTAAATGATTTTGTCATCATTATATTTTTATAACAAATATTTGATTCTAGATTTTCTTTCAAAGATAAATATAATTCAACATAAATATTGTAACTTAGGCTTATTTAATTAATTACACTCTTAAGTGACATATGTCATAAGTGTGACATGTGGGTGGATCGCAACGTCTTAAGGTAACTTCGAAAGTGATTCATTTACCACATTTTCCTATGAAGCAGGGTCGCAATGTTTATAGTTTGGAAAATAGCCATTGCCTAATGAAGTGCGGCCGTATTGATCATAGTTTGGAAAATAGCCTAAAACTTAACCACATTCTTTACAAATAAATGACTTTTGAAATTTGTTTGGTTTATCTCTGACTGGGGATCAAACTATTATACTCACAACAAGTACAAATATGATATACCATATTAAAAATTAACTGAATCATTCTTATCAAAATTATTTATACGATGAACAACACCATTCTATATAAATTCGTTCTATTTTTTTTTGTTTAATCAATATGAAATTTTAACTTCTTTATAATACATATTGTGTCCTATAAAACAAAATATTGTGTAGTTATTCTAAATAAATTATTGCAAAATAGATATAGGTGGTCGACAAGTTGATGAATTTTTATTAAATTATTATACTACATATATGTTAAACCTTTTTTGAATGATTAAACATATTTAATCGTATTAAAGTATCACAAATATATAGTCTATAAAGCGTCATATTGTCGTATTTCCGTTTACTTGTTTTGTTTCTTTCTTTTCTGGTTTTATTTAGGGCCAAAATGGCTTGACTCTTTTATTTTGGCCTTTTGTCTTTTAAATTTGACATTTAAATTTTTAATATTTTATAAATATCTTAATAGACATTTTTATTTTACTTACACCAACCATCAAAGATTAAGGAATATAATAGATTGTTTGTTTGAGTTGTAGTTTTTAGTTTTTAAATACAATTTTAAAAATAAACTATATAAAACTTTTTTGGAGATAAAAATAAAATACAAAGTTTTTTGGTGATTATATTTAAAAAATCTGTTTTGACGATGAAACATTGAAAAACCTATTTAAAATGTAATTTTGACTTTCTTAGGATTTTATTTATTCAAATAAATTAATATTTATATATCAACTTAAATGAAATAAATGGTACATACAAAAATAAATCAATTAATTAGTTGTATTGTACCCAAAAACATAATAAAGTTTATTATTGAGTAAAAATGCCAAGTTGTTTTATAAAACATGTCTAAATAATCTTGCTCTTACTATCTATTTGTCTTCCTATTAAAAATATTGAGACACTCGTGTCTTAGGATTATTATTGTATTTTTTATTTAATCTATTTCATTCTTGTTGGCAATGTTTTTTATTTTAAAATGTCATTATATATATATATATATATATATATATATATATATATATATATATATATATATATATATATATATATATATATATATATATATATATATATATATATATATATATATATATATATATATATATATATATATATATATATATATATATATATATATATATATATATCACAAATGAAATATTTAAAGTTTATATTTTGTTTGATCTCAATAATATTTTATACTATAGCGTTCAAAGTTTATACACTTTTTTTAAATTTATATTATAATCTGACTCTAATGTCATAAATACAAATTACTACAAAATATTATTGTCAAAATTTTATAAATCTATCATTAAAAATAAAAGTAAAAATGAAAACATCAAATTTTATTATTAATTAGTGATCTATAATTTTTCAAATATTCTTCTTTTTATTTGTATATATTTTATTGACTTATTTCCACAATCAATTTTAAAAGGTTTTTGCAAAGAAGAAATATATATTTGCAAATACAATATTAGAGTTTTATTTAACTTGTTCATACAAATACGTTGGTAAAATAAGATGTGTCATTTTTAATAAAAATATTCATACATTACGTCTAATTATTTTGAGAGGTTGTGAAATTTACAATATACCCAATTTGATTTGACACCCTTTTAAATTTGATATGTAAATATAAATATGAAATGCCATATTAAAGACTTACTAACTCATTTTTATAAAACAAATTTATATGATGAATAATGACATTCTATATAAACTCTTTAACTAATTACAAAAACATTGATATATAAATTTTTAAAATGTTTTAATATTTTATTAAAATTACTATTATTATGTAAACATGATAATTATATTAACACTTATTAGCTAAGAATGTATAGATTAAATATTAATTTATTTAATAAAATTAAAAATTAAATGTATTTTTTTAACTTTATATTTTTAAAAGAAAAACTTGATTCTAAGTTTTCATTTAAAGATATATATAATTGAACATAAATATTGTAATTTAGGCCTATTTAATTACTTACACTCTTATGTGACATATGTCATGCATGTGGCAGGTGGGTGGATCAAAACGTCTTGAGATAACTTTAAAAGTGATTCAGTTACCATGTTTCCCTATGAAGCAGGGCCGCAATGTTCGTAATTTAGATAATAGCATTTCTCTATGAAACGGGACCGCATTGGTCATAGTTTAGAAAATAGCCTAAAATTTTACCATATTCTTTCAAATAAGTGACTTCTGACATTTCCTTAGATTATCTCTGATAGGGGATCACTCTATCAATCTTACAACAGGTACAACTGTGATATATCATATTAAAAACTGACTAACTCATTCTTTCAAAACAAATTTATACGATGAATAACATCATTCTATACGAACTCGTTCTATTTTTTTGTTTAATCAATATGAAATTTTAACATCTTTATAATGCATATTAAGTTCTATAAAACAAAATATTGAGTAGTTATTCTAAAAAAAATATTACAAAATAGATATAAGTGGCCGACAAGGTGATGAACTTTTAATAAATTATTATAGTCCAAAGAAGTTAAACTTTTTTTCAATTGATTATAGTATTGATGATTGACTCTGCCAACCGCAACTCCATCATCAAAGTATTCTTACTCCATCATTAAAATATTCTTGTATCAAACTTTATAAATAAATAGGTGAAAAGTTAGAAAAACTTTAACTGAGTTACAACAACTTTGATTTATAAGTTTTAAATTTTTTTTTGTATTTTATTATAATTACCATTATAAGGTAAACATATTAGTTATATTAACACTTATTACCTATGAATTTAATATATTAAATGTTAATTTAATTTAAAAAAATTAAATTTTAAATGATTTTGTTATCATTATATTTTTATAACAAATATTTGATTCTAGATTTTCTTTCAAAGATAAATATAATTGAACATAAATATTGTAACTTAGGCTTATTTAATTAATTACACTCTTAAGTGACATATGTCATAAGTGTGACATGTGGGTGGATCGCAACGTCTTAAGGTAACTTCGAAAGTGATTCATTTACCACGTTTTCCTATGAAGCAGGGCCGCAATGTTTATAGTTTGGAAAATAGCCATTGCCTAATGAAGTGAGGCCGTATTGATCATAGTTTGGAAAATAGCCTAAAACTTAACCACATTCTTTACAAATAAATGACTTTTGAAATTTGTTTGTTTTATCTCTGATTGGGGATCAAACTATTATACTCACAACAAGTACAAATGTGATATACCATATTAAAAATTGACTAATCATTCTTATCAAAATTATTTATACGATGAACAACACCATTCTATATAAATTCGTTCTATTTTTTTTTGTTTAATCAATATGAAATTTTAACTTCTTTATAATACATATTGTGTCCTATAAAACAAAATATTGTGTAGTTATTCTAAATAAATTATTGCAAAATAGATATAGGTGGTCGACAAGTTGATGAATTTTTATTAAATTATTATACTACATATATGTTAAACCTTTTTTGAATGATTAAACATATTTAATCGTATTAAAGTATCACAAATATGTAGTCTATAAAGCGTCATATTGTCGTATTTCCGTTTACTTGTTTTGTTTCTTTCTTTTCTGGTTTTATTTAGGGCCAAAATGGCTTGACTCTTTTATTTTGGCCTTTTGTCTTTTAAATTTGACATTTAAATTTTTAATATTTTATAAATATCTTAATAGACATTTTTATTTTACTTACACCAACCATCAAAGAATAAGGAATATAATAGATTGTTTGTTTGAGTTGTAGTTTTTAGTTTTTAAATACAATTTTAAAAATAAACTATATAAAACTTTTTTGGAGATAAAAATAAAATACAAAGTTTTTTGGTGATTATATTTAAAAAATCTGTTTTGACGATGAAACATTGAAAAACCTATTTAAAATGTAATTTTGACTTTCTTAGGATTTTATTTATTCAAATAAATTAATATTTATATATCAACTTAAATGAAATAAATGGTACATACAAAAATAAATCAATTAATTAGTTGTATTGTACCCAAAAACATAATAAAGTTTATTATTGAGTAAAAATGCCAAGTTGTTTTATAAAACATGTCTAAATAATCTTGCTCTTACTATCTATTTGTCTTCCTATTAAAAATATTGAGACACTCGTGTCTTAGGATTATTATTGTGTTTTTTATTTAATCTATTTCATTCTTGTTGGCAATGTTTTTTATTTTAAAATGTCATTATATATATATATATATATATATATATATATATATATATATATATATATATATATATATATATATATATATATATATATATATATATATATATATATATATATATATATATATATATATATATATATATATATATATATATATATATATATATATATATATATATATATATATATATATATATATATATATATATATATCACAAATGTAATATTTAAAGTTTATATTTTGTTTGATCTCAATAATATTTTATACTATAGCGTTCAAAGTTTATACACTTTTCTTAAATGTATATTATAATATGACTCTAATGTCATAAATACAAATTACTACAAAATATTATTGTCAAAAATTTATAAATCTATCATTAAAAATAAAAGTAAAAATGAAAACATCAAATTATATTATTAATTAGTGATCTATAATTTTTTAAATATTCTTCTTTTTATTTGTATATATTTTATTGAATTATTTCCACAATCAATTTTAAAAGGTTTTTGCAAAGAAGAAATATATATTTGCAAATACAATATTAGAGTTTTATTTAACCTGTTCATACATATACGTTGGTAAAATAAGATGTGTCATTTTTAATAAAAATATTCATACAATACGTCTAATTATTTTGAGAGGTTGTGAAATTTACAATATACCCAATTTAATTTGACACCCTTTTAAATTTGATATGTAAATATAAATATGAAATGCCATATTAAAGACTGACTAACTCATTTTTATAAAACAAATTTATATGATGAATAATGACATTCTATATAAACTCTTTCACTAATTACAAAAACATTGATATATAAATTTTTAAAATGTTTTAATATTTTATTAGAATTACTATTATTATGTAAACATGATAATTATATTAACACTTATTAGCTAAGAATGTATAGATTAAATATTAATTTATTTAATAAAATTAAAGTTTAAATGTATTTTTTTAACTTTATATTTTTAAAAGAAAAACTTGATTCTAAGTTTTCATTTAAAGATATATATAATTGAACATAAATATTGTAATTTAGGCCTATTTAATTACTTACACTCTTATGTGACATATGTTATGCATGTGGCAGGTGGGTGGATCAAAACGTCTTGAGATAACTTTAAAAGTGATTCAGTTACCATGTTTCCCTATGAAGCAGGGCCGCAATGTTCGTAGTTTAGATAATAGCATTTCTCTATGAAACGGGACCACATTGGTCATAGTTTAGAAAATAGCCTAAAATTTTACCATATTCTTTCAAATAAGTGACTTCTGACATTTCCTTAGATTATCTCTGATAGGGGATCACTCTATCAATCTTACAACAGGTACAACTGTGATATATCATATTAAAAACTGACTAACTCATTCTTTCAAAACAAATTTATACGATGAATAACATCATTCTATACGAACTCGTTCTATTTTTTTGTTTAATCAATATGAAAATTTACCATCTTTATAATGCATATTAAGTTCTATAAAACAAAATATTGAGTAGTTATTCTAAAAAAAATATTACAAAATAGATATAAGTGGCCGACAAGGTGATGAACTTTTAATAAATTATTATAGTCCAAAGACGGAAAACTTTTTTCCAATTGATTATAGTATTGATGATTGACTCTGCCAACCGCAACTCCATCATCAAAGTATTCTTACTCCATCATTAAAATATTCTTGTATCAAACTTTATAAATAAATAGGTGAAAAGTTAGAAAAACTTTAACTGAGTTACAACAACTTTGATTTATAAGTTTTAAATTTTTTTTAGTATTTTATTATAATTACCATTATAAGGTAAACATATTAGTTATATTAACACTTATTACCTATGAATTTAATATATTAAATGTTAATTTAATTTAAAAAAATTAAATTTTAAATGATTTTGTTATCATTATATTTTTATAACAAATATTTGATTCTAGATTTTCTTTCAAAGATAAATATAATTGAACATAAATATTGTAACTTAGGCTTATTTAATTAATTACACTCTTAAGTGACATATGTCATAAGTGTGACATGTGGGTGGATCGCAACGTCTTAAGGTAACTTCGAAAGTGATTCATTTACCACGTTTTCCTATGAAGCAGGGCCGCATTGTTTATAGTTTGGAAAATAGCCATTGCCTAATGAAGTGCGGCCGTATTAATCATAGTTTGGAAAATAGCCTAAAACTTAACCACATTCTGTACAAATAAATGACTTTTGAAATTTGTTTGTTTTATCTCTGACTGAGGATCAAACTATTATACTCACAACAAGTACAAATGTGATATACCGTATTAAAAATTGACTGAATCATTCTTATCAAAATTATTTATACGATGAACAACACCATTCTATATAAATTCGTTCTATTTTTTTTTTTTGTTTAATCAATATGAAATTTTAACTTCTTTATAATACATATTGTGTCCTATAAAACAAAATATTGTGTAGTTATTCTAAATAAATTATTGCAAAATAGATATAGGTGGTCGACAAGTTGATGAATTTTTATTAAATTATTATACTACATATATGTTAAACCTTTTTTGAATGATTAAACATATTTTATCGTATTAAAGTATCACAAATATATAGTCTATAAAGCGTCATATTGTCGTATTTCCGTTTACTTGTTTTGTTTCTTTCTTTTCTGGTTTTATTTAGGGCCAAAATGGCTTGACTCTTTTATTTTGGCCTTTTGTCTTTTAAATTTGACATTTAAATTTTTAATATTTTATAAATATCTTAATAGACATTTTTATTTTACTTACACCAACCATCAAAGAATAAGGAATATAATAGATTGTTTGTTTGAGTTGTAGTTTTTAGTTTTTAAATACAATTTTAAAAATAAACTATATAAAACTTTTTTGGAGATAAAAATAAAATACAAAGTTTTTTGGTGATTATATTTAAAAAATCTATTTTGACGATGAAACATTGAAAAACCTATTTAAAATGTAATTTTGACTTTCTTAGGATTTTATTTATTCAAATAAATTAATATTTATATATCAACTTAAATGAAATAAATGGTACATACAAAAATAAATCAATTAATTAGTTGTATTGTACCCAAAAACATAATAAAGTTTATTATTGAGTAAAAATGCCAAGTTGTTTTATAAAACATGTCTAAATAATCTTGCTCTTACTATCTATTTGTCTTCCTATTAAAAATATTGAGACACTCGTGTCTTAGGATTATTATTGTGTTTTTTATTTAATCTATTTCATTCTTGTTGGCAATGTTTTTTATTTTAAAATGTCATTATATATATATATATATATATATATATATATATATATATATATATATATATATATATATATATATATATATATATATATATATATATATATATATATATATATATATATATATATATATATATATATATATATATATATATATATATATATATATATATATATATATATATATATATATATATATATATATATCACAAATGTAATATTTAAAGTTTATATTTTGTTTGATCTCAATAATATTTTATACTATAGCGTTCAAAGTTTATACACTTTTCTTAAATGTATATTATAATCTGACTCTAATGTCATAAATACAAATTACTACAAAATATTATTGTCAAAAATTTATAAATCTATCACTAAAAATAAAAGTAAAAATGAAAACATCAAATTATATTATTAATTAGTGATCTATAATTTTTTAAATATTCTTCTTTTTATTTGTATATATTTTATTGACTTATTTCCACAATCAATTTTAAAAGGTTTTTGCAAAGAAGAAATATATATTTGCAAATACAATATTAGAGTTTTATTTAACCTGTTCATACAAATACGTTGGTAAAATAAGATGTGTTATTTTTAATAAAAATATTCATACATTACGTCTAATTATTTTGAGAGGTTGTGAAATTTACAATATACCCAATTTAATTTGACACCCTTTTAAATTTGATATGTAAATATAAATATGAAATGCCATATTAAAGACTGACTAACTCATTTTTATAAAACAAATTTATATGATGAATAATGACATTCTATGTAAACTCTTTCACTAATTACAAAAACATTGATATATAAATTTTTAAAATGTTTTAATATTTTATTAGAATTACTATTATTATGTAAACATGATAATTATATTAACACTTATTAGCTAAGAATGTATAGATTAAATATTAATTTATTTAATAAAATTAAAGTTTAAATGTATTTTTTTAACTTTATATTTTTAAAAGAAAAACTTGATTCTAAGTTTTCATTTAAAGATATATATAATTGAACATAAATATTGTAATTTAGGCCTATTTAATTACTTACACTCTTATGTGACATATGTCATGCATGTGGCAGGTGGGTGGATCAAAACGTCTTCAGATAACTTTAAAAGTGATTCAGTTACCATGTTTCCCTATGAAGCAGGGCCGCAATGTTCGTAGTTTAGATAATAGCATTTCTCTATGAAACGGGACCGCATTGGTCATAGTTTAGAAAATAGCCTAAAATTTTACCATATTCTTTCAAATATGTGACTTCTGACATTTCCTTAGATTATCTCTGATAGGGGATCACTCTATCAATCTTACAACAGGTACAACTGTGATATATCATATTAAAAACTGACTAACTCATTCTTTCAAAACAAATTTATACGATGAATAACATCATTCTATACAAACTCGTTCTATTTTTTTGTTTAATCAATATGAAAATTTAACATCTTTATAATGCATATTGAGTTCTATAAAACAAAATATTGAGTAGTTATTCTAAAAAAAAATATTACAAAATAGATATAAGTGGCCGACAAGGTGATGAACTTTTAATAAATTATTATAGTCCAAAGACGTTATACTTTTTTTCAATTGATTATAGTATTGATGATTGACTCTGCCAACCGCAACTCCATCATCAAAGTATTCTTACTCCACCATTAAAATATTCTTGTATCAAACTTTATAAATAAATAGGTGAAAAGTTAGAAAAACTTTAACTGAGTTACAACAACTTTGATTTATAAGTTTTAAATTTTTTTTAGTATTTTATTATAATTACCATTATAAGGTAAACATATTAGTTATATTAACACTTATTACCTATGAATTTAATATATTAAATGTTAATTTAATTTAAAAAAATTAAATTTTAAATGATTTTGTCATCATTATATTTTTATAACAAATATTTGATTCTAGATTTTCTTTCAAAGATAAATATAATTCAACATAAATATTGTAACTTAGGCTTATTTAATTAATTACACTCTTAAGTGACATATGTCATAAGTGTGACATGTGGGTGGATCGCAACGTCTTAAGGTAACTTCGAAAGTGATTCATTTACCACATTTTCCTATGAAGCAGGGTCGCAATGTTTATAGTTTGGAAAATAGCCATTGCCTAATGAAGTGCGGCCGTATTGATCATAGTTTGGAAAATAGCCTAAAACTTAACCACATTCTTTACAAATAAATGACTTTTGAAATTTGTTTGGTTTATCTCTGACTGGGGATCAAACTATTATACTCACAACAAGTACAAATATGATATACCATATTAAAAATTAACTGAATCATTCTTATCAAAATTATTTATACGATGAACAACACCATTCTATATAAATTCGTTCTATTTTTTTTTGTTTAATCAATATGAAATTTTAACTTCTTTATAATACATATTGTGTCCTATAAAACAAAATATTGTGTAGTTATTCTAAATAAATTATTGCAAAATAGATATAGGTGGTCGACAAGTTGATGAATTTTTATTAAATTATTATACTACATATATGTTAAACCTTTTTTGAATGATTAAACATATTTAATCGTATTAAAGTATCACAAATATATAGTCTATAAAGCGTCATATTGTCGTATTTCCGTTTACTTGTTTTGTTTCTTTCTTTTCTGGTTTTATTTAGGGCCAAAATGGCTTGACTCTTTTATTTTGGCCTTTTGTCTTTTAAATTTGACATTTAAATTTTTAATATTTTATAAATATCTTAATAGACATTTTTATTTTACTTACACCAACCATCAAAGATTAAGGAATATAATAGATTGTTTGTTTGAGTTGTAGTTTTTAGTTTTTAAATACAATTTTAAAAATAAACTATATAAAACTTTTTTGGAGATAAAAATAAAATACAAAGTTTTTTGGTGATTATATTTAAAAAATCTGTTTTGACGATGAAACATTGAAAAACCTATTTAAAATGTAATTTTGACTTTCTTAGGATTTTATTTATTCAAATAAATTAATATTTATATATCAACTTAAATGAAATAAATGGTACATACAAAAATAAATCAATTAATTAGTTGTATTGTACCCAAAAACATAATAAAGTTTATTATTGAGTAAAAATGCCAAGTTGTTTTATAAAACATGTCTAAATAATCTTGCTCTTACTATCTATTTGTCTTCCTATTAAAAATATTGAGACACTCGTGTCTTAGGATTATTATTGTATTTTTTATTTAATCTATTTCATTCTTGTTGGCAATGTTTTTTATTTTAAAATGTCATTATATATATATATATATATATATATATATATATATATATATATATATATATATATATATATATATATATATATATATATATATATATATATATATATATATATATATATATATATATATATATATATATATATATATATATATATATATATATATATCACAAATGAAATATTTAAAGTTTATATTTTGTTTGATCTCAATAATATTTTATACTATAGCGTTCAAAGTTTATACACTTTTTTTAAATTTATATTATAATCTGACTCTAATGTCATAAATACAAATTACTACAAAATATTATTGTCAAAATTTTATAAATCTATCATTAAAAATAAAAGTAAAAATGAAAACATCAAATTTTATTATTAATTAGTGATCTATAATTTTTCAAATATTCTTCTTTTTATTTGTATATATTTTATTGACTTATTTCCACAATCAATTTTAAAAGGTTTTTGCAAAGAAGAAATATATATTTGCAAATACAATATTAGAGTTTTATTTAACTTGTTCATACAAATACGTTGGTAAAATAAGATGTGTCATTTTTAATAAAAATATTCATACATTACGTCTAATTATTTTGAGAGGTTGTGAAATTTACAATATACCCAATTTGATTTGACACCCTTTTAAATTTGATATGTAAATATAAATATGAAATGCCATATTAAAGACTTACTAACTCATTTTTATAAAACAAATTTATATGATGAATAATGACATTCTATATAAACTCTTTAACTAATTACAAAAACATTGATATATAAATTTTTAAAATGTTTTAATATTTTATTAAAATTACTATTATTATGTAAACATGATAATTATATTAACACTTATTAGCTAAGAATGTATAGATTAAATATTAATTTATTTAATAAAATTAAAAATTAAATGTATTTTTTTAACTTTATATTTTTAAAAGAAAAACTTGATTCTAAGTTTTCATTTAAAGATATATATAATTGAACATAAATATTGTAATTTAGGCCTATTTAATTACTTACACTCTTATGTGACATATGTCATGCATGTGGCAGGTGGGTGGATCAAAACGTCTTGAGATAACTTTAAAAGTGATTCAGTTACCATGTTTCCCTATGAAGCAGGGCCGCAATGTTCGTAATTTAGATAATAGCATTTCTCTATGAAACGGGACCGCATTGGTCATAGTTTAGAAAATAGCCTAAAATTTTACCATATTCTTTCAAATAAGTGACTTCTGACATTTCCTTAGATTATCTCTGATAGGGGATCACTCTATCAATCTTACAACAGGTACAACTGTGATATATCATATTAAAAACTGACTAACTCATTCTTTCAAAACAAATTTATACGATGAATAACATCATTCTATACGAACTCGTTCTATTTTTTTGTTTAATCAATATGAAATTTTAACATCTTTATAATGCATATTAAGTTCTATAAAACAAAATATTGAGTAGTTATTCTAAAAAAAATATTACAAAATAGATATAAGTGGCCGACAAGGTGATGAACTTTTAATAAATTATTATAGTCCAAAGAAGTTAAACTTTTTTTCAATTGATTATAGTATTGATGATTGACTCTGCCAACCGCAACTCCATCATCAAAGTATTCTTACTCCATCATTAAAATATTCTTGTATCAAACTTTATAAATAAATAGGTGAAAAGTTAGAAAAACTTTAACTGAGTTACAACAACTTTGATTTATAAGTTTTAAATTTTTTTTTGTATTTTATTATAATTACCATTATAAGGTAAACATATTAGTTATATTAACACTTATTACCTATGAATTTAATATATTAAATGTTAATTTAATTTAAAAAAATTAAATTTTAAATGATTTTGTTATCATTATATTTTTATAACAAATATTTGATTCTAGATTTTCTTTCAAAGATAAATATAATTGAACATAAATATTGTAACTTAGGCTTATTTAATTAATTACACTCTTAAGTGACATATGTCATAAGTGTGACATGTGGGTGGATCGCAACGTCTTAAGGTAACTTCGAAAGTGATTCATTTACCACGTTTTCCTATGAAGCAGGGCCGCAATGTTTATAGTTTGGAAAATAGCCATTGCCTAATGAAGTGAGGCCGTATTGATCATAGTTTGGAAAATAGCCTAAAACTTAACCACATTCTTTACAAATAAATGACTTTTGAAATTTGTTTGTTTTATCTCTGATTGGGGATCAAACTATTATACTCACAACAAGTACAAATGTGATATACCATATTAAAAATTGACTAATCATTCTTATCAAAATTATTTATACGATGAACAACACCATTCTATATAAATTCGTTCTATTTTTTTTTGTTTAATCAATATGAAATTTTAACTTCTTTATAATACATATTGTGTCCTATAAAACAAAATATTGTGTAGTTATTCTAAATAAATTATTGCAAAATAGATATAGGTGGTCGACAAGTTGATGAATTTTTATTAAATTATTATACTACATATATGTTAAACCTTTTTTGAATGATTAAACATATTTAATCGTATTAAAGTATCACAAATATGTAGTCTATAAAGCGTCATATTGTCGTATTTCCGTTTACTTGTTTTGTTTCTTTCTTTTCTGGTTTTATTTAGGGCCAAAATGGCTTGACTCTTTTATTTTGGCCTTTTGTCTTTTAAATTTGACATTTAAATTTTTAATATTTTATAAATATCTTAATAGACATTTTTATTTTACTTACACCAACCATCAAAGAATAAGGAATATAATAGATTGTTTGTTTGAGTTGTAGTTTTGAGTTTTTAAATACAATTTTAAAAATAAACTATATAAAACTTTTTTGGAGATAAAAATAAAATACAAAGTTTTTTGGTGATTATATTTAAAAAATCTGTTTTGACGATGAAACATTGAAAAACCTATTTAAAATGTAATTTTGACTTTCTTAGGATTTTATTTATTCAAATAAATTAATATTTATATATCAACTTAAATGAAATAAATGGTACATACAAAAATAAATCAATTAATTAGTTGTATTGTACCCAAAAACATAATAAAGTTTATTATTGAGTAAAAATGCCAAGTTGTTTTATAAAACATGTCTAAATAATCTTGCTCTTACTATCTATTTGTCTTCCTATTAAAAATATTGAGACACTCGTGTCTTAGGATTATTATTGTGTTTTTTATTTAATCTATTTCATTCTTGTTGGCAATGTTTTTTATTTTAAAATGTCATTATATATATATATATATATATATATATATATATATATATATATATATATATATATATATATATATATATATATATATATATATATATATATATATATATATATATATATATATATATATATATATATATATATATATATATATATCACAAATGTAATATTTAAAGTTTATATTTTGTTTGATCTCAATAATATTTTATACTATAGCGTTCAAAGTTTATACACTTTTCTTAAATGTATATTATAATATGACTCTAATGTCATAAATACAAATTACTACAAAATATTATTGTCAAAAATTTATAAATCTATCATTAAAAATAAAAGTAAAAATGAAAACATCAAATTATATTATTAATTAGTGATCTATAATTTTTTAAATATTCTTCTTTTTATTTGTATATATTTTATTGAATTATTTCCACAATCAATTTTAAAAGGTTTTTGCAAAGAAGAAATATATATTTGCAAATACAATATTAGAGTTTTATTTAACCTGTTCATACATATACGTTGGTAAAATAAGATGTGTCATTTTTAATAAAAATATTCATACAATACGTCTAATTATTTTGAGAGGTTGTGAAATTTACAATATACCCAATTTAATTTGACACCCTTTTAAATTTGATATGTAAATATAAATATGAAATGCCATATTAAAGACTGACTAACTCATTTTTATAAAACAAATTTATATGATGAATAATGACATTCTATATAAACTCTTTCACTAATTACAAAAACATTGATATATAAATTTTTAAAATGTTTTAATATTTTATTAGAATTACTATTATTATGTAAACATGATAATTATATTAACACTTATTAGCTAAGAATGTATAGATTAAATATTAATTTATTTAATAAAATTAAAGTTTAAATGTATTTTTTTAACTTTATATTTTTAAAAGAAAAACTTGATTCTAAGTTTTCATTTAAAGATATATATAATTGAACATAAATATTGTAATTTAGGCCTATTTAATTACTTACACTCTTATGTGACATATGTTATGCATGTGGCAGGTGGGTGGATCAAAACGTCTTGAGATAACTTTAAAAGTGATTCAGTTACCATGTTTCCCTATGAAGCAGGGCCGCAATGTTCGTAGTTTAGATAATAGCATTTCTCTATGAAACGGGACCACATTGGTCATAGTTTAGAAAATAGCCTAAAATTTTACCATATTCTTTCAAATAAGTGACTTCTGACATTTCCTTAGATTATCTCTGATAGGGGATCACTCTATCAATCTTACAACAGGTACAACTGTGATATATCATATTAAAAACTGACTAACTCATTCTTTCAAAACAAATTTATACGATGAATAACATCATTCTATACGAACTCGTTCTATTTTTTTGTTTAATCAATATGAAAATTTACCATCTTTATAATGCATATTAAGTTCTATAAAACAAAATATTGAGTAGTTATTCTAAAAAAAATATTACAAAATAGATATAAGTGGCCGACAAGGTGATGAACTTTTAATAAATTATTATAGTCCAAAGACGGAAAACTTTTTTCCAATTGATTATAGTATTGATGATTGACTCTGCCAACCGCAACTCCATCATCAAAGTATTCTTACTCCATCATTAAAATATTCTTGTATCAAACTTTATAAATAAATAGGTGAAAAGTTAGAAAAACTTTAACTGAGTTACAACAACTTTGATTTATAAGTTTTAAATTTTTTTTAGTATTTTATTATAATTACCATTATAAGGTAAACATATTAGTTATATTAACACTTATTACCTATGAATTTAATATATTAAATGTTAATTTAATTTAAAAAAATTAAATTTTAAATGATTTTGTTATCATTATATTTTTATAACAAATATTTGATTCTAGATTTTCTTTCAAAGATAAATATAATTGAACATAAATATTGTAACTTAGGCTTATTTAATTAATTACACTCTTAAGTGACATATGTCATAAGTGTGACATGTGGGTGGATCGCAACGTCTTAAGGTAACTTCGAAAGTGATTCATTTACCACGTTTTCCTATGAAGCAGGGCCGCATTGTTTATAGTTTGGAAAATAGCCATTGCCTAATGAAGTGCGGCCGTATTAATCATAGTTTGGAAAATAGCCTAAAACTTAACCACATTCTGTACAAATAAATGACTTTTGAAATTTGTTTGTTTTATCTCTGACTGAGGATCAAACTATTATACTCACAACAAGTACAAATGTGATATACCGTATTAAAAATTGACTGAATCATTCTTATCAAAATTATTTATACGATGAACAACACCATTCTATATAAATTCGTTCTATTTTTTTTTTTTGTTTAATCAATATGAAATTTTAACTTCTTTATAATACATATTGTGTCCTATAAAACAAAATATTGTGTAGTTATTCTAAATAAATTATTGCAAAATAGATATAGGTGGTCGACAAGTTGATGAATTTTTATTAAATTATTATACTACATATATGTTAAACCTTTTTTGAATGATTAAACATATTTTATCGTATTAAAGTATCACAAATATATAGTCTATAAAGCGTCATATTGTCGTATTTCCGTTTACTTGTTTTGTTTCTTTCTTTTCTGGTTTTATTTAGGGCCAAAATGGCTTGACTCTTTTATTTTGGCCTTTTGTCTTTTAAATTTGACATTTAAATTTTTAATATTTTATAAATATCTTAATAGACATTTTTATTTTACTTACACCAACCATCAAAGAATAAGGAATATAATAGATTGTTTGTTTGAGTTGTAGTTTTTAGTTTTTAAATACAATTTTAAAAATAAACTATATAAAACTTTTTTGGAGATAAAAATAAAATACAAAGTTTTTTGGTGATTATATTTAAAAAATCTATTTTGACGATGAAACATTGAAAAACCTATTTAAAATGTAATTTTGACTTTCTTAGGATTTTATTTATTCAAATAAATTAATATTTATATATCAACTTAAATGAAATAAATGGTACATACAAAAATAAATCAATTAATTAGTTGTATTGTACCCAAAAACATAATAAAGTTTATTATTGAGTAAAAATGCCAAGTTGTTTTATAAAACATGTCTAAATAATCTTGCTCTTACTATCTATTTGTCTTCCTATTAAAAATATTGAGACACTCGTGTCTTAGGATTATTATTGTGTTTTTTATTTAATCTATTTCATTCTTGTTGGCAATGTTTTTTATTTTAAAATGTCATTATATATATATATATATATATATATATATATATATATATATATATATATATATATATATATATATATATATATATATATATATATATATATATATATATATATATATATATATATATATATATATATATATATATATATATATATATATATATATATATATATATATCACAAATGTAATATTTAAAGTTTATATTTTGTTTGATCTCAATAATATTTTATACTATAGCGTTCAAAGTTTATACACTTTTCTTAAATGTATATTATAATCTGACTCTAATGTCATAAATACAAATTACTACAAAATATTATTGTCAAAAATTTATAAATCTATCACTAAAAATAAAAGTAAAAATGAAAACATCAAATTATATTATTAATTAGTGATCTATAATTTTTTAAATATTCTTCTTTTTATTTGTATATATTTTATTGACTTATTTCCACAATCAATTTTAAAAGGTTTTTGCAAAGAAGAAATATATATTTGCAAATACAATATTAGAGTTTTATTTAACCTGTTCATACAAATACGTTGGTAAAATAAGATGTGTTATTTTTAATAAAAATATTCATACATTACGTCTAATTATTTTGAGAGGTTGTGAAATTTACAATATACCCAATTTAATTTGACACCCTTTTAAATTTGATATGTAAATATAAATATGAAATGCCATATTAAAGACTGACTAACTCATTTTTATAAAACAAATTTATATGATGAATAATGACATTCTATGTAAACTCTTTCACTAATTACAAAAACATTGATATATAAATTTTTAAAATGTTTTAATATTTTATTAGAATTACTATTATTATGTAAACATGATAATTATATTAACACTTATTAGCTAAGAATGTATAGATTAAATATTAATTTATTTAATAAAATTAAAGTTTAAATGTATTTTTTTAACTTTATATTTTTAAAAGAAAAACTTGATTCTAAGTTTTCATTTAAAGATATATATAATTGAACATAAATATTGTAATTTAGGCCTATTTAATTACTTACACTCTTATGTGACATATGTCATGCATGTGGCAGGTGGGTGGATCAAAACGTCTTGAGATAACTTTAAAAGTGATTCAGTTACCATGTTTCCCTATGAAGCAGGGCCGCAATGTTCGTAGTTTAGATAATAGCATTTCTCTATGAAACGGGACCGCATTGGTCATAGTTTAGAAAATAGCCTAAAATTTTACCATATTCTTTCAAATAAGTGACTTCTGACATTTCCTAAGATTATCTCTGATAGGGGATCACTCTATCAATCTTACAACAGGTACAACTGTGATATATCATATTAAAAACTGACTAACTCATTCTTTCAAAACAAATTTATACGATGAATAACATCATTCTATACGAACTCGTTCTATTTTTTTGTTTAATCAATATGAAAATTTACCATATTTATAATGCATATTAAGTTCTATAAAACAAAATATTGAGTAGTTATTCTAAAAAAAATATTACAAAATAGATATAAGTGGCCGACAAGGTGATGAACTTTTAATAAATTATTATAGTCCAAAGACGTTAAACTTTTTTTCAATTGATTATAGTATTGATGATTGACTCTGCCAACCGTAACTCCATCATCAAAGTATTCTTACTCCATCATTAAAATATTCTTGTATCAAACTTTTTAAATAAATAGGTGAAAAGTTAGAAAAACTTTAACTGAGTTACAACAACTTTGATTTATAAGTTTTAAATTTTTTTTAGTATTTTATTATAATTACCATTATAAGGCAAACATATTAGTTATATTAACACTTATTACCTATGAATTTAATATATTAAATGTTAATTTAATTTAAAAAAATTAAATTTTAAATGATTTTGTTATCATTATATTTTTATAACAAATATTTGATTCTAGATTTTCTTTCAAAGATAAATATAATTGAACATAAATATTGTAACTTAGGCTTATTTGATTAATTACACTCTTAAGTGACATATGTCATAAGTGTGACATGTGGGTGGATCGCAACGTCTTAAGGTAACTTCGAAAGTGATTCATTTACCATGTTTTCCTATGAAGCAGGGCCGCAATGTTTATAGTTTGGAAAATAGCCATTGCCTAATGAAGTGCGGCCGTATTGATCATAGTTTGGAAAATAGCCTAAAACTTAACCACATTCTTTACAAATAAATGACTTTTGAAATTTGTTTGTT